>BMAO01023177.1:0-21329 GCA_019973975.1 Trichonephila clavata | reverse complement strand
AACACGAGTAGGGTAATGAGTTTGGAATAGTAATGAGTTTGGAATAGTCCAGTGAGTACCCAAAGATGCTTTTGTACTTTTTTTTCAGCGCAGCTGACTACGCACAACAGAAGACAACAAAGAAGTAATATATGGTTACAGTGAAAAACAGAGACGCGCCCATTCGCAGCGACATCTACCGTGTAATGGGGGAGATACAACATCCTCCGCCCACAAAAGTTACAGTTTAACTTAAACATAAATCCAGATTTCTAGAAAATTAAACATGCTTCAGAAAATAATGTACAAACTGATTAGAAAAACTTAACACTAAAAATTGAAATTAAAATACAAAAATTAAAGGTTCATTAATTCTGAAACAAAATTAAACATTTGTTTAAAAAGTAATGCACACATTAATCTAGAGAACTTAACACAAATTGAAATTAAAAATACACAAATTAATGTTCAAGAGAAAATTTTCAAAATAAGAGTTCAAGTCTTAAGACTTAATAGTTCTACCTCTTCTGGTAGTTATTGGTTCTCTCATAATTTCAGCAATTTTACCTGAAGTTTCCAAGCGGCACAAACGTTGAATCGGCCGTATCAGTTCACCACTCTGAGTTTTCAATCTTGCAACGCGGGAAACACCGTCACGCCCCTTATAAATTTCGACAATTTTAGCCAAAGGCCAATCTACACGTTTCTTATTATCCAAACTGATTAATACAATGTCTCAACAGAAAGTGGAGTTTGTACCTTATTGCTCGTCTGTTTTAAAAGTGAGATATATTCCTTTTGGAATCGAGTTTTAAGTTTATGTTTTACGGCGTGAAGATGTTTCGCACGTTTGCGAAGATTTTGCATATCATTCAGGTCCAAGTCCTGAACACATAATTCAGTTTGGTCCTGCAAAAATAGAGATGGAGTAATAGGTACCAAATCAGAGGGGTCCTCGAGAGGTAAGTTAGGGTCTGCTGTTTAGAAGAGCCTCGCACTCACATACGATGGTGTGAAGTTCATCATATTGAAGAGAAGCTTTTCCAAATTGCGTCTCAGCAATTCCTTTAACATTCGGACCACCCTTTCCACCAACCACCCCACCAAGCGGCGGTCGGCGGGTTAAAGTGCCAGGAGATCTTCTTCAAATCAGAGTGAGCAATGATGGCACTCCAATCGATGTTTTGGAGTTCGTTTTTGAGTCCAACGAAATTTGTACCATTGTCTGAGTAAATTGTTTTTACTCGACCTCGACATGAAATGAATCTTCTCAATGCAAGAAGAAAACTTTGTGTTGAGATGTCCGAGACAAGTTCAAAATGGATGGCACGGTAAACCGCACATGTGAAAATTGCGATCCACACTTTGTCACGATTTTCGCAGGAGCAGAGGACCAGCTAGGTCCACACCGGTCGTCTCAAACACAGTGACATTCTTACACGCTCTTCAGGAAGAGGTGCAAACACAGAAGTTGACAGTTTTGACTTAAATCTTTGACAAATTACACATTTAGACAAGACTGATCGGACAGTTTTCCTCGATCTCAATATCCAATACTTTTTTCGCAGAACAATAACAAGTGCTTGTATACCTGCATGGTTATGGATTCGATGAGTCTCTTCAATGAGCCTTAAAACAAGTTCATGTTTGTCAGGTAATAAATAGGTCGTCTAAAGTAATCTCCAGTATCTGTATTGAAAAGTTTTGTTTCCACTCTGAGGAGGCATCAGAATCAAGGTAACGACAAAGTTCGGTGGTATGAGTCGACGATTTTTGCCAAAGGTCTCTTTCTTCGAGCTCAGATTTTGAGAGCTCTTTTTCACTAAGGTTTCTTTAAGTAAAGAGTCTTTTTGACGATTAGCTACTGATTTAGCATTTGAAAGGAATCGTTTTACATAGGCCAAAGTTCGAACGATGGAAGAAAACTTTGAAACACGTTTAGTCACTCGAGAAATTAGAGTCGGAATCATTCAGAGACAGATTCGTCGTAACTGTAGGTTTTCTCTCTTCGGTAGCAAGTTCAAGAGCATCCTTGAAATCAGAGTCTTTGGTGTCTGGCCAGGAGGAACGGTTTTCAACCATATTGGACCCTCCCACCAACAAAGACTGAAGAGAGTTTGTGCGTTGCATCCCCTGGATGCGATGTCTGCAGCGTTCATCTGTGATGGAACGTAATACCAGACTTCCTTCGATGAGCTGGAATGGATCTCTTTTATTCTGTTACGAACGAAGGTTTTCCAAGTCCCAGAATTTTTGATCCAACAAAGCACGACTTTTGAGTCAGTCCAGTAGAAAGTTTGAATGCTGTGAATGTTTAATGATGTTTTGACGCTCTGGACAAGGCGAGTGCCGATAACTGCTGCCAAGAGTTCGAGTTTAGGGATGGACATTTCATTTTTCGTTTTGGTGATGGGATCCTTTTTTAGAGGAGCGACGCGTGATTTTGCCTGAACTAATTTAATCTTGACTTTATTATCGCATTCAATTCGTAAAAAAAACGCACGCTTCAAAGGCTTTCCCACTTGCATCACTAAACATATGTAAGGTGGTAGTTGACTCATCAAACTAAACCCCAAAGTAGCGTGGAATTTGAACCAGTTTCAAAAATTCCAAACTAGCAAGCCAATTTTTAAATTCCTCAACGATTTCAGAAGGCAGTTTTTATCCCATGTTAGTTCATAATTTTTCCACGCTTTTTGCATTAGAAGTTTTGGAATGAGTGTTACGGGGTGCTGTAAAACCGATTGGATCAAATATCTTTTGCGAAATTGACAAAAGTTGCCGTTTAGAACATGTATCGTTGATTTCAGTAGAAATATTTCTGAGATCACAAGTGAGCAAATTAGTATTTGGTTCCCATAAAAGGCCAAGCACAGAGCATTTTGTTTTTTCCTGATTTTGTTGCTCTGTGGAAGAAACCCAACCTGTGAGCTCAAACCCTGCTTTCGACATGACTTGACAAGCTATTGTTTGAAATCGTTGAAGCTCTATCTCATTTTGGACACTAGCCACAACATTATCGACATAAAAAGAATCTTTTAATTTTACCGCAACATCATTTCTTTCCTTTTCTAAATGATGGTAAATGGTAGCCATCAGCAAAAATGGGCTAGAAGAAAGGCAAAACTACTCTACAATGCCTATAGATTTTAATTTCACGTTTTTCGTAATTTTCCCACCACAGAAATCGGAGGGGAATTGAGATCTGCAAGAAGGCTTTGCGAATATCTGAAATGACTCCCAGTCCATTTTTGCGAAATTTATTTAGAATGGAAGGGATCATCTCAATATAATTAGGTCCAGTTGCTAAGCATTGATTTAAGGAAATGGAATTTTCATATTTTGCTGAAGCGTCGAAAACTGGGCGAATTTTAGTCGTAAGACTAGATTCCTTAAAGACAGCTCGATGAGGTAAATACCTGCATTTTTGTTGCGATAAATTTACCCCTTAATATTAATTGGTACTGGTTCTATGATTCCCAACTGTTCCCATTCCTTCAAAATTTTGTCATAAGAATCAAATTTTCCTGTGGAAATAAGTTTAGAAGTCATGGTATTGAGACGTTTTTGAGATTGAAATTGCAAATCAAGTAGTTTTGGATGCCCTTCAACCCATGGAAGCTTTACCTCATACCTGCTCTGATTGAATTTTACAGTTTTTTCGAAAAAAGACACAGTATCATCATCAATGTCCTTTCTTGTTTTGTTTTCCACAAGGTCCCTAATACCCAGAATATCCAATGACAAAGGTCACAAATTTTGCTACCGTTTAGCAGTGAAATCACAGGCATGGCATGATTAGAACAAGTGGTATAGGATAATGATTTTCCCATAGCTACCTACCTAGATAAGTCTGAACAGCGGTTAAACCATTGGGTTGTTGACTTATGAAACCAGTTAAAATTTTCTTAAATAGTCAGCACCCAGTAAAACTGATATGGCAGAATCATTTTTTTCACAATCGGATAAATAAATTCCATCTTTAGTGAAGCATTCTGCATCAGATTTACTTATTTTTGGAATTGTTCCGCAAATTACTTCCTTATCTAACAATATCGCTTCACACGAAAATTTCCCCGAATTTCCTGAAGTTCACATTTAAATGTGAAATGTTTAATTTTTTCCGTTTCAATACCTCCAAATAAACTATGTTTAAGAAATTCGGGATGATCAACTTTTAATCCAAAAACTCTGCGAGATCACGATTTATATATGACCTTTGCGAAGCTGAGTCACATAAACAGGGAACTATTTTTGTTTTCAAAGGCCTGATACTCTAATTCTGAGTGTTTGCAATAAAACATCTGTCGAACCGGAAGAGCTATTGCTGGTGACACTATTAATTTCTATTTTGCTCGGAAAAGAAAAGGAATTTTAATTTTCCCTACATAAATTTGGACATAATATTGGAAAATGTTTTTTCGAGCAAACTAAGCACCGAACACTCATTCCGCATCTATCTGTGCGACAGTTAATTCTAAGACAAGATAAGCACGCTTTCATCTTCAAAACTTTCTCTTTTCGTTCTTGAAAGGGCATTTTTTGCGCCGTGAAACAGTCACTACTGCGGTGAGTTTTTTTCGAAAAAATAAACAAAAAATATTCGACTCTCTCCTTTCGCTTTTGTTTGGGTAACAAGACTCGATGCAGTGGGGACGAGGTCACCGAACTGAGATCGCGAGAGGGGTCAGTTTTTTGTTTGCTTGTTTTATTTTTATCTTTTTCTCCCGCACAGAATGCTTTTGCAATACGCAGGCGCTCAGGATTGACCACTTCCGAACGAAGGAATTGAATTAACAAGTCAAGGTCATGCGTATTTGCAGTGCTGTTACGAGAAATAGAATTTCTTTCTCTTTCCCATGCGATTAGAATTTGTTCAGGGATTGAAGCTTCAACTAACGGATAGAGCATGCATGCATATTTTTCTTTAGTTACTCCTAAATTTTCTAGACAACGCAAATAAGTATCTAATTGGTCTACTAAATCAATAAAGACATATTATGCGATTGATTTAGAATTAATTTTAAAAGTTCGCGTACATACAATTCAATTAGCATTTTATCATCAGCAAAACGAGTTTTTAAATTTTTATGACAGTTTGTATTCACCTTTAGATACATGGTAAGATTGAACGAAATCAAAAGCCTTACCTTTTGTTGTTTGCATCACATATGCAAATTTCACATCGTCCTCTATTTTAGGATCCTCATCAATTTTTTGGAACATGGACCAGAAGGAAAAACAATTTTTGGGATTACCATCGAAGTCTATTAATTCCAATTTAGGAAGATTTATGCTTAAACGATCCATCGATGGAGAGATATCCAATTGTTGTGTTTTCTGCTCATAGATTTTCGAAAACTCTTGGAAACGAACTTTTGCAGAGATAAAATTATCTCGGTACGTTTCGTTTTGTTCCAGCTCATTCTCTACAATTGTGTCGGGATCAGGATGTGAAGAAAGATATGTAATCACTAATTCGTCGTTTTCAAAAAGACGCTTTGTCTTTTCTTCAAGTTTGGTAAATGCCAGCGACGCTGCAGGAAAATCGTTTGCTGCGATGCAGTTATCCAATTCACTGATTGTTTTCGTAACGGCCGATCGTAGCACTTTCCTTTGGATCAAGCAGTTTTTATCCATTTTGTTTTGGATCAATTATTTTACTTGGGTTTGTTTATGTCTTGGGCGCCAGAATATTGGAACACGAGTAGGGTAATGAGTTTGGAATAGTCCAGTGAGTACCCAAAGATGCTTTTGTACTTTTTTATTCAGCGCAGCTGACTACGCACAACAGAAGACAACAAAGAAGTAAATATATGGTTACAGTGAAAAACAGAGACGCGCCCATTCGCAGCGACATCTACCGTGTAATGGGGGAGATACAACAGATAATATTCTACTCGGTCCTGCATTGTATTGGGCTGTCAGCTGAGCCCCGGTCTGGCTCCGGTTTTGCTTCACTATGTGAGACAGTCTCCGACGACATTTTTCTCTGATAGCGTGTGGACGTCCAACACCATGTCGTCTAGTACTGGTTTCACCGTCATTCATACACTTTGCATAAGTACTAACAACTGTAGATCACGAACAACCCACGAGTCGTGCAGTTTCGGAAATACTTGTACCGAGCCTTCGAGCCATTACAATCTGCCCTCTATCAAAGTCGCTTTGATCCGCAGCCTTTCCCATCACACACAGAAGTAAGTGAAAGAATGATTCTTCAGACTCTCCAGCAGCAGTTAAATACCACTTCCACCTGATCACGGGCCTTCCATGTCCTCCAGGCGAGTTCATTGCAAAATGTAGTTGTGGTCATAATGTTTTGGCTCTTGAGTGTATTTCACAATATGTAGAAAAATCAGGAATTGTATATATTACTTCGATATTAAATAATGTTCCTCATTATTGATAAATGAATAAATTTTTGAATCCATAAGGAATGTGAGATTCACACGGGATTAAGCGACTCTTCACGACTGCGTAAGACAAAAAAAATTAAACAAATGTAATTAAGCAATCTAATTGCATATTCTTGACCCTTAAATGGAACGTTATACATATTGTAACTGATTTTATAATTTATTGATGATATCAGTGATTATTAGAAACTCGTGAATTTAAAGTGCTGAAATTTTGTAATAATATTGTTTTTAATTATTTTAGGTAACACTAAGGAATTGGTTATTATCTCAATCTTAGTTGTTAACAAATATAAATATTCCTCATATGTATAATAAGATTCAAATGAGAGCTGAGCATTCCAACTGTAATTGAAACAATCCTTTAGTATCATAATTAAATAATCTTTGTCATATTGAATATGATTTTTAAACTGATATTTTTGATAAATTTTTTTTAAAATGCTGAAAATACACACAAAGATAGCTGAATCACAAATCTAGTGAATTTTTTTTTATTGGAAAAAATGAGCAGTCATACACATTATCGCTCTTTTCAGTAATTTTTTGGAGATATCTTATTAGACTAGGGTATGTTATAAAATGTATAACAATAATTCACTTTTTAAATATTATTTATTAATTATGTAGCCTGTTAGCGAATATCTAATATAAACAGTGATGCTTCTAAAACTCAATCATTTTTAGTTAGGTGTTACATTTTAATCATAGGTTTTGTTAGTTTTATAAAGCATTATAAAATCAGCAGAATTTTAGTTGTTCTTTAACCGTACATAAAAAGATAATTTTAGTGTTAAATTTCTCTTCTTTTTATGATCTATACATATATGTATATTTAAAAAGACGATTTGCTTCTGAATTGTGTCGTGACCCTGGTAGCCAAGTGGTCAAGGTATCGGATCATGGATGGCGTGTCATGAGTTCGATCCCAGTACCACTGAAGACCCACCGTGTAGGGGAGCGATGCACGTTAAGTCCGTCAAGAGTTCAAACGTCCTCCCATCGGTGTGCTGTGGTAGTTAGGAGACGAGGGTGCCAGCTCAGGTGTCGTCCGCGTCACTTGACCACGGTTCAAAATTACACGGTCCGTCACCAGAAGCCCTCGTGTAGCTGAACAGTGTGACGTTAATATTCATTCATTCTGAATTGTATTAAAGTCCATTTTATTATAAGAAGTCAGTTTCATTAAATACTGCTTGAGATAACAAGAAAAGCTCTGGAAAATAATGCTGTGAATCAAATTCAATAATGCCAAAACAATAGATATACGGGTTTCTCTAGTTTTTTATCTTGCATAATCGCCATTCAAAAATAATCCGAAGTACCTCTTGACATTTTCGAATTCTTGTAGTATGAATAATGTCGAGCTTTTAGAAGATTACAGAAATACAAAAGCAAGAAAAAGTATTCTTCTAAGCATTTGAACGAATAAATAGTTAAAGCTTTAACCATTAAATAGTTTATATTCTTTTTCAATTAGCAACTGTATTTTAAAATAAAACGGTACTGAATGTAAAAGCTGCTAAAATGTGTTGTTACGAATTTTTTAACCATTTAATAAGAAAACGGTTTTATTATTTACCTATAAATCTGTAAAAAAAGCTGTTCTTATTTTCCTTAAATAAGCCAAGCTTTTTTTAGTGAAATAATTTCCATTGATCTATTAATTGTTATCGTTTGGAGCTTTAACATATAATATTTTTTTACTGTCAGACATGACTTTGAGAAATTCTTACGCTTTCAACATGAAAGGCTTTTCGTAATTCCTTTAAATAAATAAATGAACTAAATTATCTAATCTCGTTAAAGAAAAAAATCTTTTCTTATAAATTGGTTAGAAATAGCTAACAAATTCCGCAATACAATTAAATAAAAAGTATTTTTTTCCTTAGAAAACTGAACGAAATGAAAAGTAAATTCTATTTTTGTTCCGGATTTTCTGTTGTCCATCACGTTGTCTTAGTTTTTTCAAATTGATAAAAATTCCTTTTCATATTACTTCTTTGTTCATTTACTTATTATGACAAAAATGCTAATAAAAATATGCATTTCTTTTTATTTTAAAGTGTAATACTAAAGTTTAATTTTGGTAACTAGGCTATATTCTCAAATTTGAGAATAATCAAAGAATTTTCCAAGTTTTCTAAGAGCAAAACTTTTCAAATTCGTTATTTTTTTTTTCCAATTTTACACACTTAATCATTTGGGTTTGAAACAGTAAAAATTATTACCTGATTTCTAGAAGTTTGAAAGTAATTGTGAGAAAATATGAAACTTATATAAGGATTTTCTCTGTAGAATATTTTAGTTTAAACGTAGTTTTATAAGACTTTGCATGATATTATTTTTCATCTGTTTACTTTAGACCTCAAATACAAATGTTGATATTTTTGCTTTGATTTTGTGAGTATTGCGATGTGATAAATTCTCAAGAAGAAATGAATCCATAGATCGGTAAGAATTGAAATCATAGCAATTATAGGTAACACAAAAGTTTCATAACTAAACCAAAGTCATTCATTTCGCCAACCACAGCTTCAATTATTATGCGTAGCAATATGTGCACTTCTAATAAAACATTTATAAAAAATATGAAAGAGTACGACTGAGAAGTTTGTTTCATGAGAAATACAGTGCTGAAAAGAAAATAGAATATTTATCTAAATTTATCCGCAAATATTAATTAATAAACTGAAATTTAATGAAACTTTTAGAAATTACTTTAGAAGGAATTTAGTCAGTTAAAACCATTTCTTTTTCTTTAAACAACAATATTTGATAAAATGAGAATCTGATATGTAATTATATTAATTGCATGAATTTTGATTTATAATTTTTATATATTCAGAATAAAAATTCTCTGCTTCAATTAACTTAATTTTTATTCGACACATTTTTAAAATTAGCTTAACAATGTTTTTAATTTTTCTAGAAACCCCTTTCAGACATTTTGGGTGATAGTTCTTTTTATGAAAAAATTTAATATACCGGAATTCCTTCTTTTAATTTCCTTCATCATTAAGATTTACCGATATTTCCCACAACGAAACTTAAATACGTAAATCAAATTCATATAATTTTCTTTATATAACTGAAAATAATTATCCTTTTTAAAATTAATTTAAGTTATAAATAAGTGCTGTATTGAAAATGAATTTATTTAAGTACATTTTAAGCCCGCATCATAAGAATTCAAGCAGATAAACGCAGCTTAAATTAAAACGGAAAACTAGCGTTCTAAGTCACTTAAGCTAAAGGATGAATATTGATCAGTGTACGATTCTCAACTAAAAGACAGAACGCTCTTAAATCCCTTAGTAGTTTACCTCAAATCAAAATCGAAAAATTTATTTAAATTTTATGTTGGATATTCTAAATATTATTGGAAACTTTCCAATTAAATTCATTACTTCGTGTAAATAACAGATTAATTCCTTAAATCTCTAAGACTTTCTAAAAATTTATAAATAAATTGTCTAAAAATTGACTTTAGGGGAAAGTTGAGTTATTGATGCTTTTTTAAGCTAGTGTAGGAAATTATTTCCGCTTTTCAGGCAGATTTTTTAAAATAGCTATCATTATATAAGAAACATTTCTTCGTAAACTCATATAAATTTGCTTGAAAATTAGATTTTGTGTGTGTACCTTGCAATAGAAAACTAATAATTACTACAAGAAATAACACTAATTTTTGTTATTTTGTCATAAATTTAACTGCACTTTATTTCTTACGAAGATACCAATGTGACATCGAATGTAAGTGGGGATGAATTTTATTAATTAAACTGTGTATAGGTTTTAAACTGCAACACAAAAGAATTACTTACGCTCCTGTGTTCATAACAACGAATTAATTTGATCTATTTACTGTAGAGAATTAAGAGGCATTTTAGAAAAACTATACTATTCCTTTCTTTCATCAGATTTATAAAATTTTTAAATTATGGAGTAAAACAGGATTTTTTTCGTATTGTTTGTATGAAGCTGGCGTTCCTCGTATTTTTATAGAAAGCTAAAAAGGAACATACATATTGAAAAAATAATGAATGTAGAAAAAAAATATTTTCAATAGAACATAAAGATTTTGAATATATTTAGTAGATAAAAGGACTTAATTAAATGAAAGAAAACGTAAAAAAACAGATTGAATCAATAAGACTATAGTTTTAAAAGATTCTCAAAGAATAAAATAAAAATAGAAATCAATCTATCATCTGCCATGGCATTCTCCATTATAGATGCGTAAATTATTTCTCATAAAATTGTTAAAATTTCACATGAAATAATTATGTTATACATCTAGAGTACAAAAACTCTGAAGGAATTCAAATAAATTTTAAGAATTAGTGCTTTAATTAGATATAGCTTTTAATTAGAAATAATAGCTTTATAATAGCTTTTAATTAGAAAAAATTTGTTTCCGACATTAAAATAAAAAGTCGTATTATGTAATTAGATTTTTGCCTTATGTCATCGTTTCTCAAACTGAGAATAGTGCCCCCTTTGGGGGCGTAGTAAATCTACGAGGAGGGCGGGAGCATAACAAACATTCGAAAATAAAAAAAAATATTTAAAAATACTATTAATTTATTGAAAAGAAGCAAAACTATATACATTCTGACACATTTACACTGATATAATACACTTATAAATGTATTAGTACTGCACAATGTATTTGATAATTAATTTATCATGATTAAGTTAAAAACAGGTTTGATAATTACTAGTGACTTCCAGAAGTTTGTCACATACAAAATTAAGTACAAAATTTAATACTTAACTTGATAATTTGTACAGTTTATAATTTAAGTCATATTGTAGGTTGATCGTCAAAATACATTATAATTGAATTCAATATATTGTCATTGTATGGAGGGGGCGCGATGGAAATTATGATTGAAAATTGGGTCGCAAACATTGAAAGTTTGAGAAGCACTGCCTTACGTTGTGATGCACAATCTGAATTGATCAAAAGTTTTGCTTTAAGAAAATATATTCTATAAGACTTTCCTCAACAACAGTTTCTAAAAGATTGATATTTATTTCTTGACACATTAAAGCTAACTAACAATAATAAACTTAATTTTAAAATAATAAATAGTTAAATGCCGGAACTTTTATCAGAAAAAAAATTGGTTTTAGAATAATAAAAATTTATGAAGATTTTCACATAGTTTTGAAATAATGAAGTACTTAAAATGTGATTTTATTGAATAGTTAAAAATCCATTACGGCTTAAGAAAGTTAAGTTTTTGTGACCTGTAATATGGTTGAACAGCAATAACACCACTTCATTCTTGAGATTACCAAACTTCTAAAAATATATTTCTCAGATGCTTAAGAAACAAAGTACATTGCATAATCTAGTATTTGATGATTATTCTTCAAAACAATTAACTGGCAATACTGCGTAAAAATCACTTACGTTTCTCATTAAATTAAAAAAGAAAGAATTTTTTAAATTAGTATTAACAGCATAGATAAAATAATTTTAACGTATGACTTTAGATCGTAAAAATATTTTGGTAGGTCGAACAAATGAAGACCTATAAAACAAGTGCAGCCTTAAGACCTCGCCACAAAGAAAAGTGCCTCTTTAAACATAACAATGATTTAATTGCATATTTTGTAAAAATGTTAGCAGCTAGTATATATAATTCACTGAATATTTATATTATTATTATTTCAATGAATATATCTAGATTAAATATTCTGGATTATTAGATAATACAACTTCTCTTATGAGTCCATACTCTAAACCAAGAGTCCATATTCTTTTTAACTTGTAAATCTCGTGTACTTTCTTCAAATATGCAGATTCTCATATCAACATATATATTATTCTTAAATGAGATATTTATTTGTTAAGCGCTAAAAATAATAGTTAAAAATAATAAGTTCATAAATGAAGATAATGGAAAGCAGTGATCCACAATGTACCATATTTTATAATCAGGTATTTATAGACATTTCTATGACATTAGTTCATAAATAGTTCATAAAATTATTATTGTTATTATTATTCAATTATTTATTAATATTCCATGATGAATCATGTAATTTATATTATGAACACTGAAATGCAATTTCTATCGTTGGCTCTCGGAAAGCTTACCTCAATCATTAAAGGTCCATGTGGACTCCGACAGAGAAACGCAGCTTTCGACATTAATAATTCAATACCCAAACTCCTGTTAAATTATATTAACATTGATATAATATAATATGAAGCTTAATACATGAATAAAATAGAACACAGAAGTTAAGACCTAATAAAGGATTAAATTTATTTACTTTTAATTGCAAGCACGGTAAAATAAATATTTCGTTATTTGATATTAATTTGATTTCCTTTATTCAAGCATTATATTAACGTGCTTTAAATGAAAATCCCTTAATTTCTAAGATGGCATTTTGTTTTGTAGATGTTTATATTAAATAAGCTAGTTTTAATAAATATATTTTCTTAAGGAAATACATGAAAATGGAAAAAAAATATACTTTCAAGGAAATATTCCTCTTAATTTAACAATGGAAATCAATGCAAACAATTTACACAATGCACAAAAAGGAAAGGAATATCATAAATTAATACGTTCCACACAAAAGTTTAATTTCTTTTTGAATCCATAATTAATTTAAAAGGCACTCTATTTTGTTTTAGTTTATTATGTGGTTATGATATTTATTTAGAAGCACCTAAACACAAATGCTTTCAAAAATAATCTTTTCAAATAAAAATAATGAATTTTTCAATGCGCTCTTTGATGTATAAGATAGCACTAATCAGAAAACAAATTTGTATGCATGAAATTAATTGAAAACCATTTTCTGTTTAATAAAATATAAACAAAATGATAAGAGCACAGCGTCAAACAGAAATTCTAGGTTTGTTTTAAATTTTGCTAATTTGCATTTGTTTCAAAAGGCTAAAGCAATAATTTCAATTTCTGACAAACACATTCATTTCCAGTTCAATACTGAATGATATGGTTTAGAAATATAATTGTATGAAACAAAACATACTGAATAAAAAACAATTTGATATACAGTTGACTGTTGATAATTCAAAGTTGAAGGGACCAATTAAAATTTTGAATTTTCAAGAGTGTAGGAAAAAATCCCAAAATACATGAAGAGAAATTTTTTCTAACACGTTTAAATTTAAAACTATGTAAGAAAACAACAATGTACATATGTATAAAACTATTTTAAAGTACATTTTTTTCAGTTTAAATATTAGACAGAAGTTAAAATTCATGTATTAAAATAATACATTTATGTATTAAAAACAACTATTAAAAGAATACACACTATACATAATTAATTTTTTTAACGAAAAAGTCTGTGCTATCTTTTTTGTTTTATGGTAACAAATTAACTTTGTCAATGGATTTTTCTAGAAGAAATGAAGCTTGGAAAAATGTCCGCATCAACATGATTTTGAAGGGAAAAGTTGCGTAATTTTTTTAGTGACACTTAAGCTTCTGTCAGAGTTATTGGAGAAAACCCCGATGGTCATCAAAAGGGCTACGTTACAAGAAAGACAAGCAGAGACAATACAACGCAAAACATGTAAGCTCTAACCTGTTTTCTACAGGACTTTGCATGATAGTGAGTGTTAGAATTGTCGATAGTTTTATTAGATCACTTCGAATTATCGCGTATTGTATTCTAGCCGACCACAGATTTTACTTCGATATATTGAGTGTACCAAATCGTATTGTTTTAGTTCGAAATATCAAGCTTTTTTCTAGGAACTGAGCATGTACTTCGAATTAGCGACACGTTCGTATAATCGAAGGTTTGAATTAACGAGAATCAACTGTTTTATCAAACATTTTATATTGCCCACTTTTTATATATCATCCAAATACTTCCGATGTGTTCGTAGTTTTTTTCTTTGGAATATATATTTTTATTAAAAAGATATATAAGCATACAATATACATTAAACATTACCACTGTATTCATTATGTATATCATGATAAATCAAAAGCATAAGGCTGTTCAAATATGCAAATGAATGTTACTGCTGAATTTGTTTCAAAGCTGAAAATAATTCACATTCAAGCATCAAGAAAAAAAAACTTGCATCTGTTCCAATTTTCTTTAATTCCTGCATAGTTACAAATATTTATTCAGTCAATTCTCAAAACATATTTGTGTTATCTGTATATTGATTCTAAAATCTATTATTATATTTGTAGCTTATCTTTTTTCAGGTAAATCAAATAGTAAAAAATAAAAAAAAATAGTCATTTCTTATAGCAATCATAAAATCAAACATTTTCTGAGGAAAAAGAATGCTTTTCAGAAGAATTGTCTCCGGAGAAAAAATATTATCCACCATTCTGGTCTTACAAGAACTGTAGCAATAACAAACAAGAAAATAATCCACTTTTATTATGCTTTAATCCCTTGTTTTCCTTTTTCCCAGACATTTGCAAACAAAAAAAAAATGACATATGCTATGAGCTGTCTTTTCATCCTAAAAACTAACCCCTGATTTGTTGCGATTTGATGGGCTTTACTTCTTTCACCGCTGGTATTGGGTGTGGTTTAGAGCGGAATAAAAATATGACAACTTTTCCACTTGAGTGCTTCCTTGTCTTTTGAAATTGACGATGCAGTTTGTCTGAGAAAAATGACAATTTCGTCTTTTAGGTGACTGGGCATGTTTTCTTTCTAATATTTCAGGTATAATCCTGACACTTTCGGACATTTTCTGAAAAACTTTTCTTATTTTTTCTCCTTAGAAAAGCAGCTTCAGCTAAAAAATTTGTAAATAAGATTCATGGTATGAATATTTATTGAGAACCAAAAGGTAGTTGGATTTAATGAAGATTGTTTATAATTAATAAACCATAAAACAAACAGAGAATATCTACAAAGCAATTTACATATTTATATCTAAAATATTATATTTATCGTAAGATGGAGGATGAAATAAAATAACTGAAATAAAATCAATAGATATTACTAAATTGTTCATTCACCATAACTCATTGTGTTTTTCAAAATAAATTTATATTCATTTAAAAAGATTTCTCGGTATCAACGAATTTATTTAGTTTTTTTCTACATATGGAATATAAAAATATGTAAAATCATGACTTGAATGATATGCAAACAATATCATTGTACACTTTTCTAAAATGCACTGGTTAATATATAAGGTTGATATTTGTTCTGTAAAGACTATTTTAAAAAGCATTTTAGAATTATAGCCTAAATTATTATTTATATACTAACAATGCATATTACCTATTTTTTCTGAAACAATTATGTTTTATTTGGATAAATATGAAAATGCAAAATAACAGTGAGTAAATACTATACAGTTCGAATTAATTGGATCAAACCTATTTTTTTTCTTTTCTATGTTGGTATATGATTATCAAACATGTTCTGAACCACATCAAAAATGGTTATATCTACATACAGGTAGTGTGATATATTGACCTCGATTATAATTTACTCGTTTGACTGGTTTTATAGTTCATCAGTAACTGAATTGTAAGCGTTTTAGTATAGCAGCTGGTGGTTATAATTTTGCGTTCCATGTAATACGTATTACTTTTGCTTGTTCAAAGATGGATATTTCTCCAAGGAAGCGTTTTAAAATAATCCTTCTAATGAACACACTTCTTTGACCGTAAGACAATAGCATAAATTACACCCTCCGCAACCACCGCATTGCGGGGGCCCAGGAACTCTAGGGGGCCCAAAGCATGACTGCATATATATGATAAGCATGACTGTATTTAGCATATATATGATAATTATTATTAAAACTGATTTTCTTTAATTTGTGTATAATTTATTGGATTTTCGCTTTCATTAATATTTGTAAAGCAAATATATAATAAATAAATACAAAATATCACAACAACGAAAATTAATAAATATTTAAATGGATCAGAAAACTAATTCTAAATATGAATATTTTTCTTTATATTTAGTTACATATTTAGAAAGCATTTTTGAAGAAACAATATTTAATTTATAAAATGACATTGACATAAGAAAACTTTTTGAATCTATTTTAAACTTGTTCTAGTTTAAAAATAATAAAAATGTAATACCTTTAATATTGTGAATATATTCAAAACGATTTTAAATAACTTTTAAAATTCTAACTAAAAAGGAATTTTCAGTACTTTTTCATCGAAATTAACCCATTGAAATTAAGTTTCAAAATATTTTAATAAAAACATGTAAAAAATGCTTCAAATGTCTTAAGACAAAATTATGAATTTTGGCAGTGGTCATTTAAATAATTTATATAACTAAAAAAATTTTTTTAATTCCTTTTTAGTATTAATATGTATAATTTTACACAGTTTAAGAAATTTCCTTAAATAAATTTTGCAAGGCATATCAATTGAAAATTCAAATAAAAAAACAAATGTTCTTTCTCAGAAGGAAAAAAATTTTGAATAGTGAAAGTAATAAATTATAAAGGTATATAAATGTGTTTTAGGATAATAATTAGAACTACCACTAAGATTGATATCTTGAATAGTTTTACTTTAGATATTTGTCCCATTATCAGAAATTTTTGGCACCTTATTTTATATTTTCTTGCCAACACTTCCAAGTAGATTTTTATATGACATAGTGGTATTGAGAAGCGATTTACACAAACATCAAAGGAAAATTTTGCATATGTAGATTTTCGACTTTATTTTTCTTGCACTTCTTTCAATTTTATTTTTTTTAATTATTTCATGTGCGTAGTATAAAGTACTTATTTTAAGATAAAACTATTTTGATTTTTAAAAGAGTTATTTTCATTATTCCTTCTAATATATTGTTACGAATTTTGTGTTAAATAGAGTAAGTAATATGAATTTTTTTGGATATATAATGCATTTATTAATATTAAAATTGTAATATTAGCAAGCACCGCCGTCCCTTATGTAAAATTGGCGATGCAATGAAAACTTGGCGAAATATTGGCGACAGAGCCAAATTGGCATCATTTTTGGCTACCAAGTTCGCAACTTGGCGACCATATTTGGTGGGTTTGGAACCCTCTGGATTCTTCTTGAAATTTGTGGAGAAATCGACTAATTACACGATTTATGACGCAAGCCGATCTTTCTCGAAAGATCCGCAAGGAATATAAATAAATAGACACTCGCCGTCTATTTTGACTGGTTTTGACTATAGTCAGTCTGGTTTTGACTAGCGATTAGTAGACTTGCCTTGACCGTGATTATCGATAAGCTTGGCTGTTTTGTAGGACGAGCAGTGCTTGCGAATAATCTTTTACATACATGTATTTTAGACACTTATAAATGTTTTTGGTGCTATTGAAGTTGTGGGGACCTTTTGAAATTAATTCTGAGAATATTGCTGCTGAATCCTGTATTTCAAGGATTGGATTTCGACAATAAATTCTCATCGCTGTTAAATTCTATCTTGTTCTTGCAACTGATTTGTAAAGAGTCCTAGAATTCCGATCAACGTAACGATATTATTCAAAGCAACAAATGTTCTAAGGTGAAAACATTATATTTAGAACATTTCGATACATTTGTAAACGCACCAAACAGAGATAAAAATTGAAAACAAATTATCATTTGGTTACTACAATTCTTTTGGGGTATATTTCTAAAATTTCAGACCAATAACACTATTAGCATGTTTACACATTTCCATTAATTATTAATGTGAAGAGTATAAAACATATTCAATTCTATTTTTCAATTAGCTAATGTATTAAAATATATTTTATTAGTTTTAGTATATTATTAATTACAATGAAACCAAAACTATACTTAAATTAAATAAATAATTTTCTAAATATGTTTGAACTGATTGATATTGAATACAATGTAAATAAGTTAACCATAAAGCAATAGTTAAAAAAAAATAACTATTTCTAAAAAATAAACAGTTGAATTTTTTTTCCATCTCCTTAATAATTTTGGAACTATCAACACAAATTTATATTAAGCAATGCAATGTTGGTAACCATTATAAAAATCCATCTTAAATTATAATTAGCTGGTAAATTTATATTTAAATCATTATAAATTGTTTTAAAATATATTTTAAAACGACAAAAACTTCAGCGTATAAATTTTTATTTAGTCATGTTATTTGAATTTTTATCTTCTGATTGATTTATCGCTTCTTTCGACATTTCCAACTTCTAGTCCTTACTTTAGTAGAAATTCGAAAAACTACATTTGAAAAAAAATGTAAGCAAATTTAGAAATTAGACCTGATTTTACAGATTTCAGGGATTCTATACTATTTTTTTTAACCTTCCTGTTTGTCACCAGCTTGTTTTTAATGAACTTTAATGAACATTTGTCGACAGCGGAAGAAAAACGCTGATTAAAAACTGTATAAGATTTGGTCGAAGTATCTACAAGAGAAATTAGTTTGTTAAGACCGCATTAAACATTATTTAATTAAAATATTTATTAATTTAAAAAAAGGTTTGTACCAAGTATCAGTTAGACTAAAAAAGCTCTGTGCATACCTCTAGTAAAATGCTCGCATAATTTTAGAGTAATGATGTAATTCAGTAGAAAAATCTTAGAATTCTCCAAAAACACTGGACACCAACATGATCGTAAATTGGTAAAAAAAAACAATTGCAAGAAGAGAAATATCAATTAAAAATAAGGTCTGATATATAAAGCAGGATATTTTTGAAGTATTCTAATAATAAAAATTATTTTCTTTGTAAAATGTGTACATGTATACATTTAAAATTAAGGCAGATAATATTAATATTTTCATAGATTAAGTTTTTTATTCATCATAAGTTTTCCTTACAAACATAATACTTTGATATTATGCAAAGTAAAAAAAAAAATTGAGTTGGTGTTAATTTTTTTTAAAATATTTTTATATATTTTTTTTGTTTTAGTCAGGTTTAATTAAAGTTTTTACAAAGTGATCAGTTATTATAAACGCGGTGAAACTGTACAACAATATAACTATTTACAAGAAGAATATATATGTATTTTAAACGACATTTTAATTTAATTGAAGCTTATGGTGACTCTTCTTTTAGAATTATGAATTGTCAATTTGTTTTTCTCTGTTTGTATATTTTAGATACAAATGCTTTTAAAATATTACACTTTCTACAAATATTTACAACCCTTCTGTATTGTTATCCTATGTATATGTAACTCACGTAACAAATTAGGTGTCCATTTTAAAAGAAGATGAAAAACTTTTTTAAAAAATTAAAATATTGCAGATATTGGATTTTTCGTTCAACTGCAGCATACATATCAACCTGTTATACAATTATCTACAGAGCTAAATTAGTTAGTTTTAAATATATCTTTAAAGTTCTTTAACGCAGTTTTAATAACATATTTTTAAAATGTGCATAACAAAATATTTATATCAAAATTTTAAAAAGTTTGAACATTATGTGCAAAATTTCATCTAAGAACATTTTTTTAATTCCAAAACTATCAAAAATGCAAAACATAATTTTTAAACACATAAATAATGAAAAATGTTTGAAGGGTACCAATGTATTATTTAGTCAAAGTATACGATCCAAAATATTTATTTAATTATTACAAAGCATATATTTAATTATTTTCCAAATAACTCTGATTTCAGATAATTAACTGCGTTAGATAAAAAGTTAGTGGGTAATAAACTTTTTTGGAGTAAGAGAGCCAAAATACATTTTGATTATAGATAATTTTGAAACAATCATAAACCATCCCAAATTCAATCAAATTCATCTCACTATTGATTATTGTAAAGAATTAGCACGGAACTGTAAATTAATATGACAGACTCATTTTTAAAACACGATAAATGGTTATTTTTTCTTCATAGTTTTTTTATATTTTATATTTTCTTAATAATACTTCATGTTAATGGCTATACAAATGTGATACGTGTAAACGCGGAATAATGCAATCACTATCCATGTGATACTGTTCCAGAAAAAACAAAAACCCTTGTCTTCAACTATTTGTAGAGGAAAACTGTATCTTAGGAAAACAAATCGATAACTGTTGTGAACACCTTGTAAGAGACGAGAAACTCTTTTCTAAGAATTTTGACCGAAATGAGTGATAAAAGAAATTTAAATAATTGAGTACCAAGAAAAATTACACTTTGATTGCTTATCAAATAGGACAATTTATAACTTTCTAAAATGGCATTAGAGTATCGAATTCAAGTAATTGAGTTTTATTTTGATACAATTATAGAGAAAGCAAAGGTTTTTTCAATACATTCATTCTTCAAATTTTAAATAACATGTGCAAGTTGAATTTACTTACTTACTTCCTGGACCTATTAAATGGATCAAAACTATGACCCTACAATTCAAATCTTGCGCAAAAATTAAGTCTGAAAAAAATTTATTGCGTTAAAACTTTAGCAAATACTCAAATAGGCTGATATCTGTCTTGTGATCACTTGTTTGTAAATTATAAAATCACATAATTCCTTACAGGTCATGATAATTTTAAAGTCCTCAACAGATTTTACTTATGTCTTTCCAAACTTTGTGACTGCAATGTTGGTGGTGAGCGAAGTGTTCAAAATTTAAGAACGAAAGAAAATATCTAAGAGAAACTACATGCTCTTAAAATCAACTTGCCTCCTAATTTTTTAAAGCTTTTTATCATGTAAAGCTGTATTTAAATTATTTTGCATCTTCACTGACTTGGTTTCGTAATCTATTTATTTCTCTGTTTTTGTACCTTCATTGTATTGATTTTGTTGTGTGCCTGCTTTATTTTGTAATGTATTTTTAACTTATTGCTTTTATTGTTTCATTATTTAGTGACATTTGTTCTGTTTTTATTTTATTTATCATTTTGCTTATTTTACTTACTTCTGTAAGCTCCGTGCGATACTTGTGAAGCAAAGGAGTTATTTTGTCTCCCTTTAAAACAAAACAAAAAAGAGTCAAATTGA
>BMAO01023176.1:0-63395 GCA_019973975.1 Trichonephila clavata | reverse complement strand
AGATGAACCTGCTATAACAAAAGGTATCAGGTTAGTTTGATTTTTCAATTAAGTATAAGTGTGTAGCTTAATTGTACGCGTCGACCACCGTAGATTCATTAGGATTCCGTCGTTCATGATTATTGAATTCTTCTCATACTCCACTGTGTTTTTATTGTTCTTAAAATTTGAATATTTGTGTAATCTCTCAATTAAGAAAAGTCAATAAATAAGATTGATTTATTAATAAGTAGTAATTATTATGAATTCAACATCAGATTTAGATAATAACGAAGGGGAGTTAATAATCTTAGAGGTAGTGATAGACTACGACACTGGCGCCCAACCGAAATACCGGAATTAAGAGCAAGTGCAGGATTTAGAGTTTTGCCGGAATTATTTTTTTCGGGTAAAGAAAATGTGTCTGAGTTTATTTCAAATATAGACGACAACATAGCCTACTATGAAATACCGGCGAATCTGGCATGTGCGTATTTAAAAGGTCATTTAATTGGGAGAGCGTTAGACTGGTTTGAGGTCATCGGGTTCGAGTGTGTAAATGAAGAAGCGACTGCATTTGCAACGCTTAAAAAGAAATTGTCGGATAGTTTTCCTGTAGTACGGAATAAATCAGAGTTAGAGGCTCAGTTTTTTTCATCGAAACAACGGAGAGGTCAAGCCCCGTCAGACTTTATTTTCAGCTATTAAAAATCCATAAGGCTTTAATTTGAATTATGATGAGATAAAATTGGTCGATCACATAGTAATGCGACTAGAACCCCAAATAATGGATTATTTAGAAGTTCGAAACCCCACAACGAAAGCTCAGTTGGTAGAGTTGGTAGACCGGTATGAGGAACGTCATAGCTGCAGGGAAAATCAGAGTTCGAGTAATAATTTTGCTAGACGAGGTTGGGATACGAGTAGGAATCCTGAGGAAAGAAGGAATAATGGAAATTGAGAGATACAGGGGTCGGAAATAGTCAAAATGATCAAAGTGGACTAAGCAGGGGTGCTAATAATTTTTCTCGTCATAATTATCAAAATCAAGGATTTGAGGGAGGAAATCGCTACAACCACCCAAATCAGCGAACAGATCGGTATCAGAACCGTAGGATGGTGGTTAGGAAGGGTCCTAGTGATGATTCAGCAAAGCAGAATTGGAGGCGTGTTGATTGCAACAGCGAAAGGCAGAGAAATGCCAATTTAAAATTCTA
This sequence comes from Trichonephila clavata, assembly GCA_019973975.1. Classification (NCBI taxonomy): domain Eukaryota; kingdom Metazoa; phylum Arthropoda; class Arachnida; order Araneae; family Nephilidae; genus Trichonephila; species Trichonephila clavata. The sequence goes on along the minus strand of BMAO01023176.1, from coordinate 62,199 downwards.
AGCGATCGTGTTGCGGGAGGTAAACGGTCGCTAGTTGAGTCAAATCCTCCTAATAGAATTAAACTTAATTCATTACGATTATCACCAGTTGATCTTCCGTATGTGCCGATTCTTTTGCATGATACATTTATAAAAGCTCTCTGGGATACAGGTGCGGAAAAGTCATTTATTTCAGAAAAAATGTACCGGTCATATTTTTCTTTCTGTCCTATTAAAAAATCGTTAGCTGAAGTAGTTACAGCTCAAGGGTCACAATGCAGAAATTTAGGCACAATTGAGTTAAGAATTAAAATAAGGGAATTTTCGAAGTTGTGAAAATTTCATGTGATTGCTGAGATGCAATATCCATGCATCCTAGGTATTGATTTTATGTCACATGCAAAAATCAGTTTTGATTTTGGTTACAAAATCGTTAATTATTCCGGACTCACAGATTGAGAAATTGGCAATTTCGGACGAACCGGAACGGATAGATTTATTAAAGACTAAGTTAAATGCAGGGCAAAAACAAAAGTTGGCAAATTTTAATGTAAAATGGGAACATCGCCCAGGTACGCAAAATATAGTGGCTGATATGTTGTCTAGAAACCCGTTAGAAAGTAATGAAGAACCAAAGGTGTCTTGTGCGGTGATTAGATCGTTAGTATTATCGTCTAGAGAACAGTTGAGAGAGGAACAGAGAAATGATCCGGAGTTAGGTCATATTTTGCGGTTTTTAGAAAATCCTGACGATAGTTCCATTAATGAGTCAATCTGTAGAAATTGGTCCCGTGACTTTAAACTAATTAACGGATTGTTATATTATGCAAAATATACAACCACACTAGGTGAATTAAGGGTATTTATACCCAAAACATTACTTAAAGACGTTATGCGAGAATTCCATGACTCGCCGATGGCAGGCCATCTAGGCAAAAAGAAAACCTACTTAAAATTAAAAGACGCGTGTTATTTCCCGTACATGAGGAAATACATTTATAAATATGTAGCAACCTGCGACCAATGCCAAAAATTCAATTATAAGAACGGATTACCAGCTGGTTAATTAATTCCGATAGTAACGAATTTTCCGAATGAAATCGTATCTTTAGATTTATTAGGCCCATACCCTGCAACTAGTCCGGAACGCTATAAATTTATTTTAGTAATAACAGACAATTTTTCTAAATGGGTTGAAATAGTTCCCTTAAGGAAAGCTTCGGCTAAAGCAATTGCCAATGCATTTTTTCAGAATTATATTTCGCGTTATGGAGCTCCTGTTAAGTTAGTTAGTGACAACGGCCCCCAAATGATATCCGAAGTTTTTGAGGAAGTATGTCGCAGATTAAACATAAAACATTTTAAAACTGTGGTATATCGTCCACAAGCTAATCAAACGGAAAGAGTTAATCGTACTCTTTTAAAAATGATTTCGAGTTTTGTCGCGGATAATCACACTAACTGGGACCAATTTCTGCATGAGTTTAGCTACGCTTTAAGGACAGCAGTACATGAGACAACGGGTAAAACACCGGCGGAATTATTTTTAGGTCGAAATTTAATCACTCCATTTCAAAAATTATTAATGGTAACTGATGGATCAGACTTAGTTTGTGGAAATATAGAAAAGTTATTTGAAGAAGCTAGGATACATACAAAGTGCCAGCACGAGAAGTTCGCGAAATATTATAATAAGAAGAGGCGTGAAGTTAATGTGAAGGTTGATGATCTAGTGTTAGTTCAAACTCACCCGTTGAGTTCGGCAAGTAAGAAAATAGTGGGTAAATTTATGCCAAAGTTTGAGGGCCCCTATAAAGTTCTGAGTGTAAAAAATAATAATAATTTAGTAATATTAAAATTTGGTAAAAGAATAACTGTTAATGTGGATCAAGTGAGAATTTACCATCAAAGAGAATCAGAAGACAGTGTTGCCGAATCGGAAATTGCGAGAAGTAGTGATCCTAATGCAGTAGCATCAGACAGGTCGTATGATAGGCAGCCGAGATTAATGCAATCAGAAAGTAATGGGAATTGTCGTAGAGGATCAGAATCAGGAAATTTAGAAGGTAGTAGAGATATAGTTACGAATAGACGCGATGGAGAGGAGGTGAGAAGGAAAAAACGTGTTGGAACGGAGTCTGCTGTTTCTTCGGAGGGTGATGTGTATAATTTCAGGAAGAGAAAACCACGTTGGACAGAGAGAGAAAAAAGAGGAAGACCCGAATCTTGGGATGAAAACATACAGAGGAAGAAGAGACCGGAGGCCCAGGTATCCCGAGACAAGAGCGAGTTGACCTCGTCAATGCCGTCTCGTCCCTCCAGAAAGCGTTATAGAAAGGTGGAAGAAAGTAATTCTGAAGGAACAATTCCAGGACCATCCCGCAGTGAACAGAGGAAATCGGAAAGAGCAATTCCAGGACCATCCCACAGATTCAAATACAACAGACCCCAGCAAGAACGGAACTGCCTTTACAACCTTCGGAGCCGACATCGAGTGGACAGCAGCCAAATTCAAATTCTCACAAGTGGAAAGAACGCCTCAGCAGGAGCATATCAGCTTCAACGGACTCAATGGAAGAGGAGACTCAGAAGGTGGGAGCGCAGAGAGGACAGCCCTAGGACAAGGTCATCCAGTACAGAGGCCATGGTTGGAGAAAACGCCTATGTAGATTGGATCTAAAGACTAGCCAGGTTGTATAATTCTAATTTGTTTATTTTTCCTCTGACAGACAGTTCGGAGTATTTTCCATGTGGGCTAGTCTATTTTTTTTGTAAAATTAGAGTACAAAAGTTACTGCGTTGTGTGTATTTTCATATTGGTTGAAAAAGCTTTTGTATTTAACTTTTTTCCAAATTTTGGAAAAACATTTGTTGAATTGCAATTGTTTTGCTACACTTTAAAGACGAGGCTTTATATGTGAGATTACTTGTATTGTTTGTTGTAATATATTCTATGTAAAAAATGTATATATTTTTGTGTGTAATTATTAAGATGTATAAGTAGTGTCTGGTTTCTGGGCGCGGCGTAATTAGGAATACTAACAAAAAACATTAACAGCGCAGCGAGATTGATTGGGAATTTTTTGAAAATGAAACCAGATAAAATTTATTTCTCTTATGAAACTTTATATATATAATATAATGTATGCCATATTTTATGTCAATGAGGAAGTTGAATAAAAGTTCTGTGCATTTAATGTCATGTTTTAGAAAAAATTGACAAGGTTTCCTTTCAGGGCAGCAGTCCCTGAACATAGTGATGAGATGAAAGATTAATGTCGTACGAAGATATTATTGTAAATTTTTTTTATATCTATTAGCACTTAAGTAAAGTGCATGATCAGGGTTTTTTTCCTTGTAAGGTTTTCCCCTGATCTTCGCCCGAATGGGATGCACTGTAGGGAAATGATGTACAAGATCAATAAATTAGAGTGGAGTACCCCTTTGAGTAGTCATTTCTGTGTACTAGTTTAATTAAAGTTTCTAACTTAGAAAGTTAAAATTTTCTACAAGTTCAGTGTTTTCAAGCATTCTAAAGTTCGTGAGTTAAAACTTTCTACAAGTTCAGTATTTTCAAGCATTCTAAAGTTCGTGAGTTAAATTTTGTGCAGGTTCAGTGTTTTTCAGACGTTAGGTAAATTAAGCGAGTTCTTTCAGGTCGTTTAGACCTTCAATAAGTCACGCTTTTTTTCTCGGAGGGGGGTTGTGACGGGTGCTTACGCGTTTCACTAACCTTCTCAAATATTCTCTTTAAATGTTTTATTTATTTCAACCAATCTCCACCGAGAGCCAAAAGTGTGATTTATGCAAATGAGATATTTTATAAGTTCGGGTTTAGCGAGTTCGAAAATGATATAAAAGGGGGAAATGAAATGAAGAGAAAAATGAATTGAGAGAATACTTTTTCTAGTGGAAACATAGTCGTCAGGAGTAAGGTCTATTGAAAAGTATAGATAAAATCAGTTCAGTATAGAACTGAGAGATAGCTGAGATTGAAGCCGCTCATTAAAGGAATCCAGATATTGAAGAAATAGTTAGATGAACCTGCTATAACAAAAGGTATCAGGTTAGTTTTTTTGATTTTTCAAATTAAGTATAAGTGTGTAGCTTAATTGTACGCGTCGACCACCGTAGATTCAGTTAGGATTCCGTCGTTCATGATTATTGAATTCTTCTCATACTCCACTGTGTTTTATTGTTCTTAAAATTTGAATAGTATTTGTGTAATTTCTCAATTAAGAAAAGTTAATAAATAAGATTGATTTATTAAATAAGTAGTAATTTATTATGAATTCAATACATTCAGATTTAGATAATACACGAAGGGGAGTTAATAATCTTAGAGGTAGTGATAGACTTCGACAAAGTTTACCAATAAGTTCAGTGCTTCTCAAATTTTAAATATTGGCGACCCAATTTTCAATCATAAATTTCATCGCCCCCCCCATACAATAACAGTTTCTTGAAAGCAATAATAATGTACTTTGGCGCTGAAATTACAATACGACTTTAATTATAAATAGCACAAATTATCAAGATATATTAAATTTTGTATATAGCAAGCTCAAGGAAGTCGGTAGTAATTATTAAACTTGTTCTTAATTTAATATAGATAAATTTATTATCAAATGGTATTGTACTGTACAATTTATAAGTATATTATAACAGTGTACATGGATATTTGATTAATTCTTATATCAGAATATATTTTCCTTTGCTTTCTTTCAATAAATTAATATATAGATACATTCTTAATTAATCTTTTATTTCCGATATGCTCGCACCCTCCTTGTAGAGTTATCCCACCCCCCTGGAGGGGCGCGCCCCACAATTGGAAAAGCACTGAATTAATTTACATTTTTTAATACTTTTTTTCCTAATTTTTGTTTTAAGTTCTGAAATTAAGAAAATGTTTTTAATCATATTTTTATTGGCTATGATCTTTAAACGAATCAAAAAATTAATGCTATCATTTTTTAAAAATTGACTATGACCTCTGAAAAAATCTAAGTCTTGTTGATTAAAACATTCATTCTTGTTTTGCAAGAAGAAAAGTGTTTAACCAGAACATATTCTTTTTTTCAAAATTCATTTTAAAATTTTGTTAACTTTCAGTCATAATATGATATTTTTAAAATCATTTTCCAAGTTTTTGAGTTTTACATGTTTTTAAATGTTTATCAAATTTTATTAGAAAACAATGGATTAAGGAGCATTTAAATTTTGTTATTTCATCATTGTCTCAATTCTGTTTTAATTTTTACATGGATATTTAAACTATGTCAATTATAACTTTTGCTATAATTGTAGTTTCATATGGTTCAAATATTGAAATATAAAGTGTACAAAATGGAAATCACTCATTTTCAATGAAAAGAATTTTCACATCTTATGTCCTGTTTAGAAAAAAAAATCATTTAATTATTTTACACAAATGTATGTAAAGGTGTAAAAGAGTAATTAAAAGGAATAATATTAAGGAGGATTGAAAAAGACATTAGTTAATTCTAGAGTTTTTATTTTGATTAGTTAATAAAAAATACTAAATTTTGAGATGTTAATTTAAGATAAATATGTTTATGTCCCTAATGAACTCTTTATTGATGAATTTCCTGTTCATTCAAAGTGGTGCAGCAAAGATATCAATTTACAGTCACCCCTTTCCAGGAATCCTAGAAGCCGTGATGTTTTGGTTGTTGAAAATGCTATCTTAAATATACGTGGATAATTCGAGATTTATTTTCAACACATTTATTATCTTGAGTGAATAAATATTAGCATTACACTATTCAGCTACTCGAGGGTTTTTGAAGATAAACCTCGTAATTTTGAACCACGGTCAAGTGACGAGGACAACACCTGATCTGGCAACCCCTCTCCTAACTTCTACACCACACCAACGAGAGAACGTTTAAGCATCGATAGATTTTTTATGCATTGCTCCCTTACAATGCGGGTTTTCACTGGTATTGGGCTTGAACTCATGACACACCCACCACGAGTCCGTTACCTTGACCACAAGGTTACCGCGGCCCCTTTTATTATCAGGAGCAGAAATGAATTTTCTTATAATATTCAGAAACTCATACAATATCAACAGCTTTTTGTAAATCGCTATTTTTTCGAAAATCTGTAGTTAAAAAAAGAGAAATATAAAATGAAAATTATGAAATGTGTAAGATATTGTACTGTATATAAGTATATATTCCCTTCCAAATTGTAATAAAACCTTGTAACTATTATATCTAAAAAAAACTCCAATATAAAATAATCTATGATTTTAAAAAATAAATCATCGCTGAATATATATAAAGGAAGAAAATTTTTTCAGAAAAGCATTCGATTATTTCAAAAATCTGAGTGATTATCTCCTTTAAAAATTAAGGTAATGATGAGATAAAACAAATGATAGATATTTAGGATAGTAAGATATTTGAGATTTCTGGATTAGTTTGACGAGACAATCTGCACTGATTGTGCTAAAATGTGTGTTTTATCATAATTATAAATAATTATTTTCCTTTGTTCAGGCAAAAAATTGAAACTATGTTTCATTTGATACTTATGTCTCGTATTTATAAAAATAATGTAATTTAGCTTCGAATTTAAATAATAACTCTTTGCTTTGAAAAGAAAAAACTCGATATTTAACTTAGTTGACATGTACATAAAGTTTTTTTTAAATCTCATTTTGAGATAAAAAAGTTTAAAATGTGAATTCGAGAAATCGTTTACCCTACCCTTTAAATTACGGAATAGACAGATAAAAGGAACAAATCAGGCCGGACGTGTAATGCACAATTTCGTTGGCAGCACCTATTCCTATAATCTACAAACAAGGATGGGTTACTTTGATATTTTTGGCCTCTTTTTGAAAATCGCCAAGTTCATTGTTGGGTTAATGGACGAAATTCACCCCAGACAGACGCCAAGCGGGGAATTACGTGACAACTTTCCAACATTTGCACGTGTTTTTTATTCCCGTGTTACACCTGTACACTAAGTTGTTGACATTCTTGTTCTGTAATTTTATTTGATTAAAATAAATGATATCATTATATTTTATGCATTATTCTAGTTTTTATATTTGTTAGGAAAAATTCTTAACAACTTTTTTGTAAAATTTCTGTTTTATTCTTATTTATTTATCTAATTAGGTATTCGTCCGCTCCAACTAGTGTTAGATAGTATATTTATGTATAGTTCTCTCTCTCTCTTGATACACTTAGATTAGCTGCTAGTTATTTTAGTTCTTAATTAATTTTGTAGTTCTTTATTTTATATTTTTGCGCAAGAATGGCTCACAGTACAGGAACAAAACCCCTTCTTTTAAAAAATTTCAATTTATGTGAAGCTCTCCGATATAGCGAGAAATTTTCCAGTGCCACTGGAAATCAAAGTGTCACTACCAATGTTAGAAAAGGATTGAAACCATATGAAACCAAGTTTGTAAGCACCATATCGTTTACTCAGTGAATGATTATTTCTTTATCACAGGCGTTGTCAAAGCAGAGATGAAGAATAGAGTAAAATACAAGCCATCTGTTGAGATCAGAACAACTTCGAAGGAAAGTTATAAATTTTCTGTTTTAATTTAGATACCTTTTGAAAGTATTATGATTGCATTTGGCTATTTACTTATGTTTGCTTTAATTTAACTCATTGTTTTGAAGTACAAAATAGGTTTTTAATAATATTAAATAGTTTTTAATAATAATAACATAGGTTTTTAATAATATTTACATTGTTATTTATCATTGAATTATAAGTTGATTCTAAAAGATTAAAAGTAAGGACAGCTATTCAAATTTAGCAGCTTTTTAAACATCTGTAAAAGAAATGTAAATGGGCAAATTTTTATATATATATATATTTTAATAGGTTCATTATCAATGATAAGTTTATAATTTGAGTCTTATTTTTTAGAGTAGCATTGAATATCAATTACATTGTTTTCTATTGTAATGAATATACATTATTAAGCTTTTGTCATTATATTGATATTGATATTTATGAGTAAATCTTCTAATTTGATTCCAACACGTTAAATGTAAAGGCAAGTAATGCCTAACCATTTTGAAAAATAAATGTAAATATTTCAATTAAAACTTTAATTCAATGCAGGGTAATATTATGTTTACATTAAGATTCTCACAAATTTTTACTAATTTTTCTGATAAGGCATATTATTTTTAAATCAAATACTTAATGATGTGTTTTTATATAAAATAAACTGTTAATTTTCACTTTTTTAAAATTCTCATGCATATAATTTAATTATTTAAATTTTAACTTATGGTCTTTTGATAAAATAATTGACTTTAAATTAAGCCGTAAATTAACTTGGCACAAATTTTTCTACATTTGCTAGTCAGTAGACTAATAAGTAAATACCGAAAACTTATATAAGTTTACGATCTTATACATTATTGTAACATATTTTCTTTTTTTACATTATTAAGCTTGAGTCATTATATTGTTATTGCTATTTATGAGTAAATCCTAATTTGATTCCAACACCTTAAATGTAAAGGCAAGAAATGCCTAACCATTTTGAAAAAAAAATGTAAATTTTTCATTTAAAACTTGAATTTAATGCAGAGAAATCTTAGCATAGTATTTTTAAATCAAATACTTAATGATGTGTTTTTATATAAAATGAACTGTTAATTTTCACTTTTTTAAAATTCTCATGCATATAATTTAATTATTTAAATTTTAACTTATGGTCTTTTGATAAAATAATTGAATTTAAATTAAGCCGTAAATTAACTTGGCACAAATTTTTCAACATTTGTAAATCAGTAGACAAAAATGGTAATACCGAAAACATATAAGTTTACAATCTTATTTTAGAATTTATTTCTTTAATATTTAATATCTTTTTTTTTTAAATTTTAGGTTATAAGTGCAGCATGCACTTGTCCTGCTGGGGAAATATTTTTTATTTGTAACCTTTTTTCTGATCACCCCTCGTAATTATGGATATTTCAGAAATCATTCTGCTCAAATGAACAGCAAACGTAGGTGTAGTGACGCTGTGAATACATCTGTCACAGAAGAAAACAAATTAGTTCCTAACATCAGAATTAAGCAGTTATCTTATCCTTTGCCACATATCCTTTCTCTTTATCAATGGCTTGCTTCAAATGAACTTTTGAAATGGTGCGTTAATTGCAGAACCCAAAATGCTAATGAAAGTTTGTACAACATGATTTGGTCAAAGTGTCCAAAGAAGCTATTTGTGTGTAAAGACAGAGTTACACATGCCGTAATGGAAGCAATTTGTGAATTCAACAAAGGGACTCTACGTACTGTGAGAGAGACCCAAAAAGCATTACATATACCTTTGGGAAAATGTTCGCTTGATCTTGGTGTGATGCTCGAATCCCGTAAAAAATTATTTAGAATCAGACGGAAAAACACCAAATACCAGCATGCATGCAAATTGATAAAAAGAACTATTTTAAAAAGAGAAATATTAATTAAAAAAAGGAAGGAGTTACAGATAAAGCAGGATATTTCTGAGGTATTATAATACTGTAATTTTTTAATTTGTTTTTGTAAAATGTGTGCATGTAAATATTTTATATTAATAATTTTATAATTTCAGTTCTTTTCATCATATGTTTTTCATACAAATATGTAATTTAAATATTATGTGAAGCAAAAGATTTTAAAACTTCTGTTACAACAGAAAAATTTTTTTTTTAATGTTTTCTTGATATTTATGTGCAATTATTACTGTGTAAATTTGTTTCATTTTTCAAAAAATTTAAATTTTTAAAATTTTGTGAATAATTTATGCAAAATTACACCTCATATTGTTTTATTGAATATAAACATTATATGAAATGCTTTCATGAATTGCATATTTTATAATAGTATGGCTTATATACCAGTGTCGGATATTTGAAATGATCCTGTAATATATTTTGTGGTTTGATTTACCAACCAATACTATAAAAAGTTCTTAAATTTTTTCCTTTGTACTTATATGCCCGTTCTTCACACGGGTGTGAATTTATGTATATCAAACATGTTGTGAATGAATTTTCTCATTTTTTCCAGTACTTCTGTATTTACAGATGAAAAGTTACAATTTTCTATAAAATATATTATATTTACATCAAGTTTGCCTACTTACATTTAAACTTCAAATTGATAATTTATTTCATTGTCGGTCAGTTCTTTGATGAAAATGAATTTTATTTTTACAATCTATTGCATATAAAGACTTAATACATATAAAGATATCTAAAATGATTCTAATAAAATATAACATTCTCCATTTGTGACTGTCTGATTTACTTAGTAATTATCTTTTAAAAGTGGAAATTTTTTTTAGCTATGACTTTTTATATATAAAGAGTAAAATTTAATTAAGTACTTGTAATTAATTAATTTTATTAATTAAATCATATTGTTAATTCAATAATTTATTTTTTACTGTTTTTTGTTGACAAAATCAGAAGAATCAATTGTTGTCTTGAGGTATGATAAGAGTTGGGGGACTTTCGATGATGGACCCCCTCCCCCCTGAAAAAATTTTTTGTGTGCATCACTTAGCACATTATAAAAAAAAACTCGGTACAGGAATTTAGAAGAAACTTCTGTAACACTGTAATATTGATACATTTATTTCACAAATAGAAGATAAGATTTAGAAGTATGCCAAATATTAATTCTGATTTCAAAACCTGCGAAAACACACAAGATATATTGCAATACATGCTAAATAATTTAGTTATTTCTACATGTATTAACTATTTTAATATTTTTTCTAAGTTGCAGTTACTATAGCAAGTGCTGAGAGCTCTTTCAGCATATTAAAAAGTTATCTTAAATGATGTATGTGTACAGAAAGCTTAAATGCGCTTGCTATATTAAGCATCGCTATAAAAAATTGAAATTTTTGTAAAAATAACATTGCACACAATACAGATGTGCATGGGTATGCGACACTTGGATCACAAATTAATATTAATGCAAGTATGAACGATATTAAAAATTCAATAACTTTTTTTCTTTATATGAAGGGCCTATAACATGTTGATCTACTTTATTTAAAAAGTTTTCTTTGTTCATCTCATAATAGAGTGAGTTTTTATGAAAGTTTTGATTAGTAATAAATATTTATCCATTGAAAATGAATTTTATTCTTACAACACAGATGGAAAAAATACAATACAATATATATATATGAAAAGTCGCATAAATTTCCATTCACAATTAAATTAAAAATGTATCATGTAAACAAAACAAATATTTCTGTACAATTCAAATGATGAATAACATTTAAAAATATGTGAATTTAAAAAAACAGTGAATCACAAGATTGTTGCATTAGATATTCCATAAAATTTTCAGGTCATAAAAGTAATTGAATATATTTCAGTCACAGCATTCAAAAATAAGAATTTTCAAAACAAGAAAAAATATACAACCAGACATAAATAATTGAGGTATTTTTTTAATTGGCATAAGTCACTTTGTTTTTAAAGCTAAAAAGTACCCTTTTTAAAATATACTTTTTTTGATATACAGGCAAAATATAAGGTATATTAAGTTGATTCTGAGTTAAGTTGATTCTGAGTCAGTTCAACCAGCTATGACTTAAGAATTTAAATTTTTTCAAAGTTATAAAATGCTGAAATTTTAAAATTTTTTAGTCATTTTACGAGACATATGTTTAATAGATTGTTGTGAACTTAAGTTTGTATGGATTTGAAAATCTGTTTCATTGTTGTTTTTTTTAATTATTTTTTTAGTTAAACTTTGAAAAAACACAAATTCTTTTAAATGTTAATTTTAGCATTTTTTAAACATCTTAACCCAGAGATCTCAGACCGAAATCAACACTAACTTTTATAGAACATATGTTTGGGAGTATCTACAAAAAATTTCAACACTATCTTGAACAGAAAAAATTTATGCAACTTAGAAGCTTTTTCATTAATTATTAACTCAGTTACAGCAACACATAGCACAAATTATGTACACATTTAATTCATATATTTTATGTCACTTGAATTAATGGCTTATGGAAATTACAAAACATGCTTACAATGAAAAACACTCTATTTACATTATATGAAGTAACAATAACAAGTACGAGAGAACACGTTCAAAAAACACTCAGATTTTTTGTTAGATAATAAAAAATGATTTTTTCCCAAACACTAATCGTTTCTTTTTCCTGTGAAGCAACCATTTAAGCAAAATAAGACGTTTTAAAAATTATAATGTTAAACTAAAATAACAAAATAATCGTAGCTATAACAGTAAACAACCGGCAGCGTAATCACGTGACACGGTTTTCACGTAATCGTGACGTCACATGAATTTAGTCCATTCAACCTACTAAAATCATTCTAGCTGTAGCGCTCGTGCTGAAAGGTCCGTACATAAAATTCTAGCGCCAGGATTTATTGATTAGGTATTTTATAACTTTGAATTATAATGTTTAATTGTTAAATTTTTTTGCAGTTTTTATATTGTATTAATTTTCTGTTAAGTTTTCCATCATTTTAACATATTTGCGGATTTATGGAATTTCCAACTTATGTGAACAACTAGAAACTTTGATTCATAATTTTGAATTATTATTATTTTACTCTTTTTATATTGTATTTTTTTTTATTTTGCGCTTTGATTTGATGTAATTAACATTTTCCGTTCATCGACTTTCTAGCTTCTGCCGTGTGAAAGCTCGATTCTCCGATCACGTGAATGTAAAAATTTTATGTTTCGATTATTTATAATGTTTTAATAATACGTTTTAAAATTTCCAGGTATTTACCATTGTAGTAGATTCATTATTTTTTTAGTTCCTGCTGTGTGATTGCCCACTTGGCCGATCTCATGAGTGTAAAACTTTTTCTTGTCGTTAAATCGAAAGTTCTATTGATTGTTATGAAAAATTAGTGTAAATATATGAGGTAAATTGTTTGGCCAAATTTTTAAATGATTGTGAGAATAATAATAGGAAACACAAATTTTCTGGAGGTGCTCTTGTAAAAGAAGGGTGCCGTGCTAGGATCCAACCAAAGATAATAACACTATTCTTAAGGGGACTCGGCACCTTTTTTCAATTTTTTTTTATTTAAGGGTTTTAAAATATCCTTTGTGTATATTATAAACAGTTACTATTAAACAAAGAAATTTTACCATAAAAAAATAAAGCTAACTTTAATAAAAAATTTAAAAATTTAATTTTTAAAATTTTTTTTAACGATTTTTAAATTTTTTCTTCTTTTACAATTATTTTTGTTTTCACACCAAAAATTTTTTTAGGCTTATAAGACTATTAGCAATAACTTTAGGGATCTATTTTGCAATAAACAAATTAGTTTTGGGAAAAAAAATTAAAATGTATACAACAACGGAAAAAAGGCTAAAAAAGCATGATTTCTGCTACATTTTCTTTTATAAAATTTTTTCTAATCAAAATATTGAAAAATGAATCTTTAACTTTATTAAGTATATTGTAATAAACATACAGACCAAAATTCAAGTTGTTTCATAAATATCTGTAGAAGTTTTGTACTTTTAAATATTGTGTTTTCATGAAAAAACTCAAACTGAGAAAACGCAATTTGAAGAATACAAATCAATAAATATCAAAACAATATCTAAATTTTGTAATAAGTTGTTAATATATTGTATAGATATAAACCATTAAAATAAGGCATAAAACAGTTCAATTTCAAAACATTAAACAAAAATATAAGCTTTTTATAAAAAGCCTGTCTGACCTCAAAATTACGAAAAATAGGAAATATCATTATCTGACTAATTTTTGCAAGAAACATATATTAAATATATTCAAAAATAAATTAAATACATAAAATAAATAAAATGAAAGTATATGAAATGTACAATAGAGAAAATTTAAAAACTTTTTAAAATTAATTTTCTAATTAATTTAAAATTAATTTCAATATCTAATATAAAATAAAGTAAAACATGTTAAATCTAAAATTCACTATTTTTCCAAAACAGTTTTGTTTTAAAATTGGCCTGCGCCATAAGTCATTCCTTCTCTTCGCTTAGCTAATAATTCTTTTCTATATATAGCTTTTTTAATAAGCGTAAGAGCCAGCTTATTACTGGTATTTTGACGACGTTTTCTAAATTGTCGTTTTCGACAATCTATTATAGTAGCAAGTTGTTTGGTAGAGAACCTCCAGTAGCTACACCTAATGCTTTCTGTGTTTCTACTATGGTACGTGCCGTACCCTTATTGAATTCACAGACAGCTTCTGTTACTACCCGGTTAACACGTCTTTTTATTCACAAAAATTTCCTTTGGACACTTTGCCCAAATTGTGTTATGCAAACTTTCGTTTGCATTTTGCGTTCCGCATCGAATACACCTTTCTAAGAATTCATTAGATGCAAGTCTTTGGTAAATTGGAAGAATTTTTGGAAGGAACTTTTCATTTATTGGTGTTCCTACATTTAATTTATGATTTCTTGGTTTTGCACCGTTAGCAATCGCAGATTGGTAGAAACACCAAGAGTTTGCTCCTGCAGGACACTTTGAATGCTGAGGTTTAGCATCTGTAGAAATGCTATGCAACAAGGTAGCATATATTGCTGTTTTCATAGCTTTCACATCCCCTTTGTTTCTCAAAATAGCCTTTTGGTAGTAAGTGGTTAATTTCTTAATTGTAGCTTCTTTCAAACTACCATGAGCTTTACCTCCTAAAGAAATACCTTGAGCACGACAATCTTTAACAGTAGATCTTAAAGCTGTTCCTAACCGCTTACTGACATGATTTATGCATTCTTCCTTTTTTATCACAACATCCGGTCCGTACACTTTTTTCTCAACCAAGTTATGAAATGTCTTACAGTCACCATCGGATAAAACTGTGATATAACGAAATCCGAGTGATGTGGATCTTTTCCATAAAGTTAATGCAGCTTCCATTTCCATCGATTTAGATGAGCCGAAGTGGTTTATATCACATTCGCTTTTATGTCCTTCATACCATATGCCGAATTCAGCACTTGACTCGCCTAACTTATTTTTTGCCACAGAGCAATGACGACACACCTTACTCATCACTTCAAAGTCAACGACATAACCGGTGAGCATATCTATAACACACCCTACACCGATGAGTGAGGAGTGACCACGAGTTAGCCACGTGCCATCATAACTAACACTTAGGTCTGTAATTTCAGCAGAACTATGACCTTCATTCTTGTACGCATCTTCAATCTCTCTGTGGGTTTCCGCAGATATGTTTTCAGATGCCAGAGTGTATGCGTTATCCAGCCTTCTTGCACACTTCCCATATGTAGTTGATGAAAAAGGATCCATATTCATCACCATACAAAACTTTTCTATGGCTGAATAACCTTTTCCAATGTGTGAAAAGGCTTGAGTTATTCTCAAATTCACATCATGGCTGGTAGGACCAGACTTTAGAGAAGTATTTACAACAGTTTTGTTTTCATCACAGTTGCTACACAATAGTTTTAAATTGTATGAAAATCCCAACTTGGCTCCAAGCTCCAGTTTCAAACCTTGTTTTTCACAATATTGGCACTTTCCACTTAAAAGTAGATTATTAACTTGGTTGAAGTCCACCAATATATAATGTCCAACAGCAGAGGTATCCTTTTTTACCTCAGTATTTAATTTTTCAAGGCGTACATTTGACACTAATGAATCTTTAATCACTTCACAGTCAACATTCTCTTTACACCATCGCTTTTCATTCATTTGCGAAGCATGTAATGAACGCTTCCTAATAGACATATTAGTGATAATAACAACTGATAAAACTAAAAGAATGAATGATTTATGATTGAAATAGCATTAAAAATGCTTTTTTAAGTTTCTATGAAGTAAAAAAGTAATCAAACTAAAAAGCACACAGCGAGCAAAAATGGCAAACCTAATGTAAACAAACAACTTGGCTGATAGTTACAGTTACAGCTTAAAGCGTTCTTCTTCTTCTCTGTAGTTTTTTATATAAAATATTGGATTTATTTTCAAGTAAAAAAGTGTAAACATTGAGGGGGCGTGGCATTTTAACAGCTGTCAGAGCTGTCAAAATATTTAAAATACATTTTACTACATTTAAAATAATCAGATCGTTTCAAAACTTCGCACAGTTGTGCCAGAGATATCAAACTACATTTTAAAGTAAAAATTGAAAAATCGATATTTTCATCGATTTTCGGCTTTTGAAAGGTGCCAAGTCCCCTTAATAAGAAAATACATTTATTTAATCAAAGTAAGAACAAAATCATTATTAGAATGTATTATCTATCACAAAATGTTTTATACGAATCATATGTAAAGATCTGCGCAATATGTTTAGATTTAACTTTCCCTTAACCTTTTCCATATTATGAGTGAAATTGTAGATTTAGATATTTAACACATTTGCTAACATGTGAAGCTTCCTAGACATATAAAAGAAAAACTAGTGGTATAAATATCAAATATTCTATATTCCAATTATTAATGGAATATCTTAGTAGAATCACTCTTTATAAAGACTACTAGCTTTCATGGCCAGGCGTTGCACGGGCTTTCTCTACTTTTAGAAAAATTTTCCGTTCTCTTCACAAAATCAGCATGACCAATATTCTTTTTCGAAGTAACTTTGGCTTCTATGTTTTTTCCTCTCCTCTAAGCCCGGGGTTGCACGGGCTTATACCAAAGGTATAACTTAATTCCCCCATGTTAATTTCCTCCTTTTATTCTAACGCCAACACTTTGGTGTGGGTTTGAAGCGTACGATGTGAGTGCGTGTCATGGTTTTGTTGCTTAACATTTTCCCTTCTCTTCGCAAATTCTCGATCCTAGTACCACTGAAGACCCGCCGTGTAGGGGGGAAATGCACGTAAATTATGTCGAGAGCTCAAACGTCCTCCCGTTGGTGTGGTGTGGTAGTTATGAGAGGGGGTGCCAGCTCAGGTGTCGTCCGCGTCACTTGACCATGGTTCAAAATTACGCGGACCGTCCCAAAAGGCCTCGTGTTGCTGAACAGTGGGACGTTAATATTCACTCAACTTCACAAATTCAGCACTTCCAATATTATTTTCCGAAATTACTTTGATTTCTTTGTTTCTTTCCTCTCCGCTTAGCCCGGCGTTGCACGGGCTTTTACCGAGTGAATAACTTCATCCCCATGGAAATTTCGTGTTTCCCTCAGGCCGATAGCTCTTATGTGCGCGATGTGAGTGATTTCTTTAACTATGTCATTAAGACTCCCTTTTTCGAAATTTGTTCTTGCGTTGGTGTGGTGTTCTAATTATTAGAGATGGGTGAAAGCGCAGGTGTCGTCCTCGTCACTTGACCATGGTTGAAAATTTCGAGGTCCATCGCCAATAACCCTCGAATAGGCGAACAGTGCGAATCAAAAATCACTCACTCAGTTTTCAGTTCTTTCGTTGCAATTTTTTAGCCCCGGAAACGAAAATGTAGCCTTTTTAAAGATAGTTGTATGTTGAAAAAAGACAGAAAAGTAGAAATTTTTCAAATTTCACTACTATTTTAAATATTGAAGTAAAATTGTGAGGATTTTTTGAAATATTCGACACACGGGAAAAATGTTTCATGCAATTATCTTTATAAAAGAAGAAATTATTAAATGATTGTTTTAAGTATTTTGAGTGTTTTATTAAAATTTGTCTCGAATGCATAACATACTGCCATGGAAATTCACCTTCCTTTATCAAAGTTCCTGGTATGTGTGTGATTCTTTTATATAAACGTCACTACAATTCCCTTTTTCGAAAAAAAAAAATATCTTCCAGATCTTACTAATGTCAAACATGTTTCAGTTCTCTTTCTACTGCATTGTGTTACAGTGGCTTATTTGAGTGTAGAACTATTTTCCCCCTGACTCTCCCCTCAAATATAAGATTTATCTTCAAGTTTCTATTCATGACATGTCGAAAACAATATTGCTTTAGTAAAAAAATAATAAATTTAAACAATAAAAGAAAACTATTTTGATGCTTGAGTAAAAAAAAGTCATCATTTTTTAATAATAGATAATTTTTAGGAATCTAAAATAATAAAATAATTTTCAGGTTTTCATTAATCAATCAATCGCTACTTACAGTTAGCTTAAAAATGTCTCTCTAGAACGTACTGATTGGAAGGAAATCCAAACTCTCTTTAAATAACCGGATATTTATTTACAAAACCTATCTTCGCCCCATCTTAACGTATACATGCCCCATTTGGGGATCTGCCAGTAACACACAATTAAATGATATTCAAAGACTTCATAATAAACAGGTACATCCCAAGATCTGTTCTCCACGAAGAACTTTGTGTTGAACCCATCCACACCCTAATAGCGAATCTTTCCTCAACTTTCCATTCTGCAATCCATTCTGCAACTTTCCATTCTGCAATCATGACAACCCAACGATTAGCTCTCAATCTAACTTCATGAACCAGCCTCACCTCATGTACCGTTTGCCTCATAGTGCAACGAAGATACTACCTGATTTCTAAGAATTCCACCCCCCCCTCCCCATGCTGTTAAACGTAACGAAAACCCCCTTTTCGGATTGAAGAACGAAAGGAAAAAGTTGTTTTGCGTTTCTACGGAAACAATGTTCCACCTCCCCCCACCACCTCCTGACCGCCGAAGCTAGTTTTAGCTTAGGCGAACCTATCATTCTCACTTTATTTTACATACATTATCTCTTAGGTATACTGTGTAACTGAAGTAGAAGCTTAGCTACCGCTAGGCTGGCACTGAGGACAAATATTTATTCCAGGCTCTAGAACGTATTTTTATCCAAAATAATAGCCGTTATACCTTTTATTAACAAATAATTAATTTAATAAGGAAATAATAGAAATATTCATTTGATTTTAAAAAAATATATTAATTTAAATCCACATTATCTATAAATAATAATAAAAAAATTCTACAGATAGCTCTTGAAACGTTTGGATGTTTGATTAAACATATGTAACTGCTAAGAAAAACACTATGTAAAAAACCTAGTTATAAGTTCACATTCACTGAAAAAAATCATTCAAAAAGAAAATAATACTATCTGATAAAAACATTTAATTTTTTTAGTTTTTTCCCGGAAACGAAACTGTAGCATTTTTAAAAATAGTTGTATGCTGAAAAAAGAACAGAAAGTATAAATTTTTCAAATTACAAAATTTCACTACTATTTTAATTCTTGAAGTAAAATTGTGAGAATTTTATGAAATATTTGACACGGGGGGGGGGGAAAGTTTCATGCAATTACGCATTATTTTAAAGTAAACTATAAGTTTTATGAAAGAGAACAAAAATTACGATACTGATAAATATTTTAAATGAATCTCAGAAATGCATTGATGCATTTTAATTTTAAAAAAATATATTAATTTAAATCCATTATCAATAAATACTAATAAAAAAAATTCTACAGATAGCTCTTGAAACATTTGGATGTTTAATTAAACATATATTAGTGTTAAAAATCCACTTTTGGTGGAAAACCTAGTTATATGCTAACATTCACTGAAAAAAACATTAAAAAAAAAAGAATACTATTTGATAAAAACATTAAATTTTTTTTAAATTTTAATTTTATAGTTTTTCATTCCACTCTGTGTTAAAATTATTTAAACACGTATCTGCGGAAAAAATTATATTATACAAAACTAACTTATTAATTATTTTTAATAAAATTGATTAAAAATGCTCATTTAGCAATTAATTGTGACATAGTTTTCGGCATTTTACTTTTTTAATCACTGTTTCTAAATATCAATAAACTTTTTAAAAATCATTTTCTTTTAAATTCATTGATATTTATAAAATACAAAACTATAACTTATTAATATTTTTACATTAAAATTGATTAAAAATATTCATTTAGCAATTAATTGTGACATTCCGTTTGCTTAAATAATGGCAGCATTGAAAATTTACGTGGGAAAAATAAACAGAAATGAAAGCTTCTTGTTAGGAATTGTTGAAAAAGATAGAAATTATACTTTGAATGATTAAAAATCAGAAAAAAACCTTTTTTAAGGCAAAAAAAAAAAAAAAAAAAAATGAAAAGTACATTAAAATAACAGAGGATCATGTTAAAATAAGTATTTATCAGTAAAATTAATTTACGTGGGAAAAATAAGCAGAAACGAACAAAATGAAATTCGCCAGATTCGAACCCAGACATAAGAAAGAATTAAGATACTTTGCGAAAGCGGCGCGTTAGACAACCACGCCACGCAGATTAGAAGCAGAAAAGAAAATAGGCAATAATAATGAATGGTCGGTTCAAATTGAATTTAATTTTTAATTGAGGGGATCCATAGGATATTCACATAACGATTGAAAGATTTCGATTGAAGATTACATTTAAATGTATTGCAAAAAATTTATTGATTTTTGATATTTTAAAAAAAAAGCAATTAATAATAAAGAATATATAATACAAACATAGCTTTTTTTTTTCTAAGGAATTTATACCTATTTATCTGACTATTTCCAAAAAAAAAAATTTCGAAATGGGCAAATTCTTCGATTTTATTATGAAATTATATGTCAAAAAAAGAAATATACATTAGGCATTATTTTAAAGTAAACTATAAGTTTTATGAAAGAGAACAAAAATTTCGATACTGATAAATATTTTAAATGAATCTCAGAAATGCATTGAATGCATTTTATCATCTTAATCTGACATATATAGTTGATAAAATACATCTTTCACTCGCATTTTTTTTTTTTTTTACTCGCCAAAGTTACTGATTTCCTCCTGTTTAAGGCAGAATTTTTTTAGTGTAACCCTTGAGTTAGAGCGGTCGAAGGCGAAACAGGTCTGAAGTCTTTGGCGCAAAGCTAATTTTCGACGCCAATGTTTGGCTAAATGTAAAATTGCGTATTTTTAATTATTTTAAAAATCATTACCTTCATTTTAGGGCATAATTTTTAAGTTAATGCTCTCAAACATCACCAACTATTTGCAAAAATAACGTACTTTGAAATAAAAAATAAACAAATTACTACTTTTTAATTTATTTCTCAGAAAAACATAAGTTTACGAAAATCACAATTTCTTTTTTTAAAATCCGTAATTTTGAAGCAATTTTTTCAATCTTCGTATATGTTACGCATAATATTACTGTACACACGGAAAAAAGATTTTGTGAGATTATCTTCATAAATGACGAAGTTATTCAATGTGAAGTAAAAATTAAGGCTACTTTTTAAAAATTCTT
The DNA here is from genome assembly GCA_019973975.1 of Trichonephila clavata. Lineage (NCBI taxonomy): Eukaryota > Metazoa > Arthropoda > Arachnida > Araneae > Nephilidae > Trichonephila > Trichonephila clavata. The sequence goes on along the minus strand of BMAO01023176.1, from coordinate 40,997 downwards.
TAAAAAAAAAGTTTTGGGAATTTTATTTTTTAAATGAATGGTTCTAAAAGAGAAAGGCTTGAAATTAATTAGTGTAGAATATCGATTTAATAACACGAAAAGTAATTCATACCCAACGATTTAGAAATAATTTTCATAAAAACGCATCAGTTTTAACACTATTTTAAAAAATTCGAAAAAAATAGAAAATATCGTTATTTTACAAAAAAAATTATACCGTCTCGTGGCGAAATAAATGATCTTTCCGATTCTGTAATTTTTTTTTTTGTCTAATTTCGACACCGAAAATTAGATGACAATTACTTTTTAATTTATTTCTCAGAAAAAGATAAGTTTACGAAAAACACAATTTTTTTTTTTAAAATCCGTAATTTTGAAGCAATTTTTTCAATCTTCGTATATGTTACGGAGAATATTACTGTACACACGGAAAAAAGGTTTTGTGAGATTATCTTCATAAATGACGAAGTTATTCAATGTGAAGTAAAAATTAAGACTACTTTTTAAAAATTCTTTAAAAAAAAAGTTTTGGGAATTTTATTTTTTAAATGAATGGTTCTAAAAGAGAAAGGCTTGAAATTAATTAGTGTAGAATATCGATTTAATAACACGAAAAGTAATTCATACCCAACGATTTAGAAATAATTTTCATAAAAACGCATCAGTTTTAACACTATTTTAAAAAATTCGAAAAAAATAGAAAATATCGTTATTTTACAAAACAAATTACACCGTGTTGTGGCGAAATAAATGATCTTTCCGATTCTGTAAATAAAAATGTACAAATTACTACTTTTTAATTTATTTCTCAGAAAAACATAAGTTTACGAAAATCACAATTTCTTTTTTTAAAATCCGTAATTTTGAAGCAATTTTTTCAATCTTCGTATATGTTACGCATAATATTACTGTACACACGGAAAAAAGATTTTGTGAGATTATCTTCATAAATGACGAAGTTATTCAATGTGAAGTAAAAATTAAGACTACTTTTTAAAAATTCTTTTAAAAAAAAGTGTTGGGAATTTTATTTTTTAAATGAATGGATCTAAAAGAGAAAGGCTTGAAATTAATTAGTGTAGAATATCGATTTAATAACACGAAAAGTAATTCATACCCAACGATTTAGAAATAATTTTCATAAAAACGCATCAGTTTTAACACTATTTTAAAAAATTCGAAAAAAATAGAAAATATCGTTATTTTACAAAAAAAAATTACACCGTGTTGTAGCGAAATAAATGATCTTTCCGATTCTGTAATTATGTTTTGTCTAATTTCGACACCGAAAATCGGATGACAATTTTAATATGGTGGAAAACGTAAGATTACCGCTCGGCCGAAACGGAAGGGAAGTTCCGCCAAGTAAGCAACCGGCAGGAGTAAAATAATTCGGCGTTTTAAGGTTTTTAATTAATATCTTTTTAACTAATTACAATATCGGAATATAAATAGGCAATACGGCTTCCCCGGAAAATTCCCGATCTTTTGGTACCTTCCGCGACTTTCTGCGTGGTGCTGTTCGTGAGAAGATAGACGCACATAGATAGATAGATACATAGATAGATACATACATACATACGTTTGTTTACCTTCGAATTTTAATAGTGTAAGATTAAGGGATCAGTGTAATATATTTTCAAAGCATAATCATGCATTTCAACTGGTTTATAAAACTTGTATATTTATTAAAGCTAATCTTGAAATGGGTATTGAAAAATTTTCAGTATTAGAATATGTATTCGGTTAATAGAAGTTTAATAGTACTTGACTAAAAGGAATGCTTTACTCTGTTGCTCATGTTATTACTAATAAATTAAATACAGGAAATGTGTATTGTGTTTCAATATTCTGAGAGAAAGGGTGCCCAGTTAAAAATTAATTGCATTACGGCCAATGATGACCAAACAGTTTCACTTGCTTTTAAAACATATATCGGAATTGTGTTTGGCGTTGCAATTGGCAACTTCAATGCACTTGGAAGAAATAATTAAATGATCTTGTTTTCCAATTTTGAAATGCGAAGGGAAATTTCTCTAGTAGCTCATTTGGAAGGAATAAGTTCAATCAGATGTAAGCAAATAATGGAAAATTTTAAAATTGCATCGACTGATAAAAAGCCTGCTTTCAATAAATATTTTGATGATAATTATTGTAATTCAGCCTACTAATAGTATAAGTCACATCACATATCTACTTCTGTATGCCAATACTGATAAAAATATATATTGTTTATCTTTTCACAAAACATGAATGTCCAATTATTTTAAAATGAAAATTTAACTGTCAAGCAGATAAATTGTTGAAAATACAGCATGACACATATTTAGCACATTTTTGGAATTTTAAATGGTACTCTCCCCATTTTATATCCTCACAACCTATTTCCATTTCAAAATAAATTAAAGATTCCTGACAGATATTTATGACCATGGAACAAACTTTTGATTTGTAAAATAGCAGACAAATGGAGATGTATTTTATATAGTTAAAAAGATTATGGAAGCATTTCAGAAAGAGGTTATGTGTGTATGATGAATGCCATTACAGGTGTGTAAAATTATCAAGTTCAGCTTGGTATACATGTGAATGCTCAGATAATCATGCACCATGTAAACATATTAAGATCATTCTTAAATTATTTGAGAGATTCCATGTTGTTGAAAATGTTGAATATACTTCTTTCCATATCTTAGATAGAAAGTGTGGTGTGGGGTCTTCCGCCAAAGAAATATGTAATGACATAAAAAAAACCAGGAGACTGAACTTCTACTTGTAGTATTAAATTGTTTATTGCAAGGTAAAATAGTTCAGGAACAATTGTCTCAACATGCAATTCAGTAAAAGAAAGGTAAAAAGTAATTAGTAAAGAATTATTTACCTGATCCTCATGTACCTACCTCCCAATAAGCATTTAAACTAGCAGTAAATATTTAAGCCAACTATTAGGGATATAAAAATAAAAAGGAAAACTCTGGAATGGTTCTTTTTTTTAGTTGTCAAGAAAGAAAACATTCAAGCTGAGGCAAGTCAGCGTTACTCAATTCAAAAACTATTTGCAAAAAAAACTTAACTGTATCTTTAAAACCTGATATATGCTTGTAGTGGAGTTTTTTTATGTTTTCCGAGACATTTAGCTATGTTTTTATGGGGTAAAGTTGTTGTATATTTTTGTATGAGATGAGGAGGTAAGTGATTATCAAAAATAACCAAATTTTTGTCACAAATGGCTTTATGACAGTATATTAGAAGCATATAATTTAAAAATCATGCAGGATAGAGATTCCATTGCATTTGAATGTTACCACACAAATTTTGGAAAGTGATGGGAATATGGTAATTTTTTATATCATTAATTCTTAATAAAATTTTAGGCAAAAAAATTAATTTATTCTTTTGGAACATACGAATTTAGAAAATACGTGTATACTTTTTGCAGGTAAGTGTTTAATATAAAATATATAGAATCGGGTGATGTTAATGCTTGCTATCAATACAAGCAAAACTATATACTAAAGTAAGTAATATGTTTTAACTTATGTGTAAATAATTCTTAATAATAAATTATTCATCATTTTGATATTATTTGTGCTGTTTGTTATACAGGAATAGACTTTGAAAATCTGCCTTGCCTATATAGAAACAGGTATTTCATCCATATAATACATTTCATGGGTGATGAGGAAAGTGGTACTGAAAGTAATGATATAATGTGATTATCTTTTTTATGGTATAGATGTACTAATAAGGATTTATTTATTTTTTGTCCAGTAATGGACCAGTTTTTGATATACTATTTGTTTTATAAATAGTTTTAGTTTTTCAGGTTGCTTTATATGTGTTCTGTGTATCAACCAGATGAATGAAGTAAATATTCTTACATCTCTGAAAGTCTTGAATGACTTTCTGATCTTAAAAAGTGCTAGATGGAATTTTCAGCTGTGGTGACATATACATTATAATTGCATCACAGTTGTGAAAGACTTTCTAAAGCATTAAAGATTGTGTAATGTAATTAATTATATATATATATAGTAAGTAATATTTATATGATGGGAAATGCAATACAAGTTAATATTTTATTTAGTTTTAAAAGCAATCAATTGTCTACTTTTTTTAAGACTGTCAACAATATTAGTTACACAACACTTTTTAATACAGTAGGTATAATCCAAACCATTTGAAAAATACAATGGTTTGTGCAGTAAAGTAGCTTAAAGAGTGGTGCATTTCATCTTATGTCAAAGCTGTACAAGTAATAAATTTTTCTTAAATCGAAAAACCTTGTATAGTTGATTTTTCAAAAATTTTAAAAGTTCCTTAACTAAACAATCATTAGCTGCATAGTTATTTATATTAAAATTTTAACATTTACATGCAACATAAATACATTTAAGAAAAAAACGTTTAACAGTACATGTTTTGTAAAGAAAATTAGGTCTCGTAACTGTATTTCTTTTTTTAAAAAAAGGTATAAAGTATTCATTCAGTTTTGAAATCCGAGAAATATAATGTAAGTCAATTATTTCTTTGCTACTTTCCATAATAAATTATTCTGTTTTAGCTAAGTTCATCAAAATCGCTTCCTTCAACCACATAAGTTATACTAGAATCCTAAGAGGGTTTTCAGATAAAAATATAACTTAGTTCTTGGTTTTGTTAGTTATTTTTATCATGCTTTATACTCAGCTTAACAAATATTATTTTTTTAAATACTATTAATACTTCAATATTTTCGCGGTTTATACTTTTGTATTACTATTTAAAAAATAATTTTCCAGATGTGCTAACTTTTGAAGACTTTCAAAAATATATTTAAAACCTGCAGCTAATTGATGAATTGAGCCTTTACATAACAAATAGCGATCTTACATCGATAGATTAAATCAGTCGCATTAAAATAGAAAGATAGCTTTTTATTGGACCTCGTAAAAAAGTTTGTTAATGTCTCTGTCTCAATTGCTACTATTACTTATTCAAAACTTGCATAAAGACTTTTATTTTTCTTTGGTGATCTTTTTGACAATCACATCGTTCTGATTTTTAAAAAAATGTATTAAAATAATTTTATATTATTATACTAATATTTTATTTTAGTAAAATGGTGAAATTCCGTAGAACTATTAACCTTGGAAGGGTTTTATTTGAAATTTAAGAAGATATTGCTGCAAAATAAAAGATTCGCAATAATATAGTTTAGTATTCTAATGATATATTTCATTTATTGTGAGATGAATGAAAGAAATGCATTTATTAATTTCAGTAATGGAACATATGTAAAACGAAATACAAAACAGGGTCGGATGTGCGTAACAAGACAAAATTTGCTTGATAGTAAATTGAGAGAAACTCAGGAACGATCACAACAATCTCATATTAGAAAGAGTTGTACATTTTTAATAAATTTTGACGGGATTTAATAAAAATTTTGGAAAAGCTGGGCATTATTTTCAAAGATTTGTCTGATGATTATAAAAAAGAATTCAAACAACACCTTATTTATTAAAAAATTTCTGATAAATATCCCCGAAATTACGGGTTTTTTTTAAATACATATTGGATTCAGTTTATTGATCAGCAATAAAATAAAGAATTGTTTAAAATATTTGCTTAGTATAAAAAATGCATAAAATCACAATTGAATACTATGAAATTAGTAAAATTAGAAACCTGTGTTGCTCCATGACCCAATCGATCAATTTAAAACATTGTCAGCATATATATATATACCTGATAAGATTTGAACTAAAAAAACAAATTAAAAACTTCCTTACTGAGATCACTATGTACCCTAAGCTTAACATTTATAAAAATTAAATATAAACCTTTATAAATTTTTTCTAGGTTTAAAAAGAAAGAAGGGGGGAAAAAGATTTTTTAGCGAAATGATTTTATGTTCATTACAGCAATATGCGTATAATATTAATTGGATAATTCCAAATGAGTTATAATGGCTAATAATGCTATTAGGGATGTTCTGTTAGGGGACCAAAACCTTAAAGTAAGCCGCTTTTCAAGATTTGGCTGTGAAATAAGCAATTATGTGCTGACGAGCCCTGATTTAGGGGTGCGCAAGATTCCAGAGATGAAAAGCGGAGACAGATAGTCTGACTGCCTTCTCATCTGAAAAGGGGCTAATTTACTTTTGACATTTATTGCAGACATCTGGTCAAAGTTGTTCAATAGTATCCGCTTAGAGGTGTGGTCTTCCTAGAAAACAATTTGAAGATGTAGTTTTGTTTCATTGACACAATGCAGAGCGTTGAGAAAAAATTTGCGAGTAAAATCAAAGCTATCATGAAAGATTAACGCGTCATTTTTCTTAAATCATTATCTACTTCGAATGACATAGATGTATATTTACACTCATGTCCATAAATTAAGGATAATTCAGAATCACACAGAAATTGAACTCTAAAATAAAAATTTCACCTGTAGAATTATCACACACATCTTGAAGAAGAATATGCAAATTACAGGAAACCACTAGATGGCGCGGATAGTACGTCACAAGGACGAGAGTGTAAGAGAAGGGTATATAAGGAATGTTGGCAAAGAAGTAAAATTGTTCACAAGCGCTTTAAAAGTCTTTCAGTGCAATAACCGCATAGTTATGGCACAAAAGAAGCATTTGGATGATTTTTAACGTGGTGGAATTATCGGACGACTAGAATGTGGACGTACCCAGCGGGAAGTATCCGAGGAACTTGGAATCACCCAGAGTGTCATCTCCAGGCTTTGGCAACGATTCCAAGATGATGATAATGTGAGTAGATGTTACAGCACAGGTCGCCCTTGAGTTTCAACGCTAAATGAGGACCGGTAATTGGCAGTTACTGTCAAAAGAAACAGACGGAGCACAGCATCATACATATCTCGTCAGCTCTCTTCAGCTACCGGTACGACAGTTTCAAGGCAGACCGTGTACAGATGCTTATGGCAAAATGGTCTATATACTCGTAGGCCTGTCAGATGTGTTCCCCTGTTACATCGTCGAACTTGGTAGCGTATTGTGACGCCACGCTAATCATAAAAAAACTTTTATTGTGATCTAAAATATATTTATTTACTTTTTACTATTAAAAGATCACTATGAAGAGAAAAAGAATTCTGTTACAAATGTTAGATCCATTTAGCCAGTTCTATTTAGTATTGGTGTAAGTTCTAATTTAAGCAGTCTATTGCATAGGTGTCCACTCCTCGCTTCTTCTTTTAGCCGCCTCAGGAGTCAATCTCGCTAGTCCATCGTGTTCTGTCTCGGGAAACTATCGTCGTGATTAGATCCGGAGGCTCACGCTTTGCGCTTGCTTCCTATATCCGTCGATTACGTCTCGCAGGTCGATCGTCGGAGTTTGTTGGGAGCCTTCGCACTCCTTCCTTCGTCAGCAGGATTCTGTTTCTCGAATCTCTCGTGGGAGTCTATCCAGATTCCTCTCTTCCTTCCGAAGTCCTTGAGTCCACTCTTTTAAACTTTAGGGGTTGGTCCACTCCACGCCCCTCATTAACCCCCATTGGTCGGCCTCAAGGTTTTGCACCCGGCACCAACCATCTTGCACGTTATCCATTCGTGCAGAGATAACAAAAGTCCCGGTCCCTCTCAAATGTCCCCGGCGACAAGGGCTTGGCTGACATCTGGCACTTCAAACATCTTGTCGCCTTCTGCGGAGGTGCCAGCCTTTCAAGACGGACAATCACTGCCTATGAATGCAAATAATGCAGTGATGCCCAGCCCATAGTGTTTGCCAGTCACACCGTCGCCGACAGTCCAGCTTTTCGGCACAGCACAATGCAGCCTAAGCCACGTGGTCCCCAGCTGTGGAGTCTCTAATGAATAGAGGTGACTCCTCCATTGTGACGACGTAACAACTCCTTCCCTCTGAAAACGTCCATTTCACTGGATTGCTTTGCCACAAGGTTGGATCCGTTTTTAAGACTGATTCAAAGAAAGAATGTCTTATCAATGAGATCGACCAGGACAGCAATCCAATAAAAAAATCACTGAAACATATGATAATAAGTAAATCCAAAATTCCATAACAATTTACACACTTTACAATAAAAACTTAAATTTCAAATCTTGGATTCTTTTCTTAATGTTACATCTCGTCTTAAAAAACTTGAGTTTTAAGTGAATAAGTTAAATGCTAACATTTTACTAATATTACTATACGTTAAATCACACGTAACTACTGTACTAGACATCTATGTGCTTACACTTGGATGAGAGACGCAAAAGATTTTCAGTAACACATAAATTTTTGTTTCCACCATATACACACAATACAGTAATATAGACACAAAAATACAATAAAAAGGTAAAATTAATTAATAGGAAATTTTTAAATGACTGCTTATTTCAGTCTGTTTAATCCAATGACATTTCCATGTAACTTTCTTTAATTAAAGTAAATGATTTTTAAAAATACATAAAAAAATAACTGTAAATACAAACATTTGGAATTATTTGGGCTAAACAACATTAATTTAAAGATAAATTTCCATCTTAGCACTTTGCACACTTTCTCACAATATTTATAACAAGTTATTCCACAATTCATTATCTTTCCCACTACAACGTTGGGTAAAGTGGTAATTATGGCACTATCATTAAAAATACAATTAACCTCGTACTTCCTCAGCTCACGAAATGAACTCACTACATCTCTATTATGTACACGTAAGAAACTTCCCCACAGCTCTAATTTACCTTTGGTCGGTATGAATTCCGATCTCACACTCCTCAACCCTTCTAATACCAAGTCTATTTGCTTTACACGATTTTTCCAAATTTGCGCCAAGATGTCTATATCAACCAATCGACGTAAAGCAAACTGCGGTAACCGTTCCAAAACCTGAATAGTTAATTTACATTCATAAGAAGATGCGCATACGATCTTAAACCTCCTTTCTCTAATGTAAATGCCACATGGCATTACGTATGCGGCATACTTCTGATATCTCAGCATGAGTGAACGACAAAAGTACCACTTCCACAAATCCAGTACCGTGACCCACGACGCCGTGCTATTCATTTTTACAAGACCTTCCATTTTTAACCAAAGATGAAACTCGGCTCGCGTCACCTGGTTCAAACGCGTATACTTAATACACGGGTACGGGTATAGGTTCACTTTTCTAAACTTAACAGCCGACAGTGTACGATTGAACTGCCCCATCTCGATTACACTCACATCCCTAGGATACCCAAACTCCTCTCCCAGAGTATTAATCAATCTCAGGTATATCCAAAAAGTTTTAATTTTAAACGGTTTTCCTCTACTTAACTGGTTATCTCTCTGCATTAAAGAAACCGTCCCGGGATCTGCAGGAAACCTTTCTTTATTTCTATCAACGACCATTCGTAAATAGTTAATTCTATCAGGCGGTAATTTAAAGTGCAGTTGACTTTCCCTTAAAACACCCCGAAATTCAAAATCCATAAATAGCTTTACCGGATAGGAGAATTCGGCTTCTTTCTCTATTCCCTCCGAGCTATTTTCTGTAACAAAATTTACAGATTCCGGCCTCCTACGATACAGTTTTACTAAATTTACACGATCAATTGCACTACGATCCCTTTTTCTGGGTAAATCTATCTCGTAATTAAATTCTGAACTTGTCATTTTACCAGCCCCTAACCAATTCTTATCAATACCCTTTGAATTGGGGGGAATCAAACGCATTGTTGATTTATCTCCGACATCTTTCCTAGCATCTGCATTGCACGTGTAAATTTCTTTCCCTTTCCTATGTTCCGCTTTTATACTAGCCCTTGTAGGGTTTTGAAAACTTTTATGACCTACTGTTAGGCCCACTCCCCTTTCAACTGGGAGTTGACTAGCCTCCTTTTCCTCACTCTTAATTTCACAACTCAATGATGCAGGGATAGTCAAACCCTTATCTACTATCAATGCTCGAGAACTTACTCCTATGTCCTCATGATTTATTACTGGCTGTGCAACCGTCATCACAGCTGTAACACTCTACTTAACTGCCCTTGACCCTACCTTCAATTCACAATCACGAATTCCAAAAATATCGACTTCTCTCCCTTTCTCAAGCCTAAAAATTTTATCCTTCTCTTTTCCTACCCCTCTCACTTCGGACGGGGGAACAACACACGTGTATTTCACCAGGGGTCACAAATCTCAATTCTAACTTCAGAAGGCATGGCGTTTTTTTCACTTTTATCAACCTCCGGATTACTTACCGGCCTACACTTTTTAATCGGTTCACTAACTTCCATGGTCCGATTTCCAGACAAATAACTAATATACGCAATTTTCGACTTTATCTTCTGCCTTTAGATGAGATTCCCGTTTTTGTAACTTATTCCCATATGCAGCTCTCAATCGTTCTAACTCTCTTTCCCTCATTAGCTTACGCTCTTCAAACCCCTTTATTTTAAGTTCCCTTTCCTTATTTTCACGTTCCCGTTTTTCTTCCAAAATACCCTCCAACAAACATTCAGCTAATTCTTCATTATAGTATTCACTCTGACAAATTCTATTCTTAATTTCTATCTTAGGTAAAGTATTATCGGCTTCGACTCCCAATTCTTTCGCCATTTCTACCAATACGTCTTTTCTTTGCCTTAATAAGTACGCCATGATGCACTAATACACACAAAACCAAACTAAGCTTAATTGTCACAAAAATTATACAAAAACTCAACGCAAACTAGAAATACACTAGACCTAGACTTAACCCTATTTCACAAAAAAATGAGCAAATCCTAAAAACAAAACAGTACTCTACACAGTAACTGTACCAATGAAATAAGTATAACTACTATATACTTAACTATATTTCACAAACAACAATACTCATAAATCGCCCATTTATACATCATACAAAACTTGAAAAATCTTTCTAGTCTCTCTTTCTAGTGTTTGCTAACTTTACCTACTACGTAAATTCTCATACTACCAAAATTTTACATACATTAATAATAACAATAATAATAATCAATTGCTGCCCCGAGTATAATCTCAAAGAAAGACTCACCTTTCTGTTTGGAATCACTGCCAAAATCTATGGCACACCTGGTCGGGAATTCACAGCACACTCCGGATATCTTGGAACATCAGGGAACTCCTTAGAGAACACTTCATTCAGTATTCATTTTTTAAAAAAATAATAAATCTGCAACCCTTCTAAATTATTTTGAAGTACCTTCATAATATAAAAAGTATGAATATTTTTCAGAGCATCTTTTTCTATAATGATCTTATTTAAGTCAGGGCAGTTTTGTTACAAAAGCTGCTGAATTGTTCATGGTGCTAAATACTGGCTAAGTTGCAGTCTTAGTGCCAGGAAGAAAAAATGGGGAACTTTGGCTGTTTTAAACATTTGAACAATTATAACTTCAGGTTCTTATAAAATATGCAGTTATATTTCCATCTACCTCTGAAATTTGCACATCTTGTTGGACTAAGTGAAGGCATTTCTGGACAGTGTAGCATTGATAATTAAAAAAATATATGATATAAATTTAGGACTAAAACCGAGTAGTGAAAAATTGAAGCAAGCACTGAACATTCGAAACAGTAACCGGAAATTAGGGATAATGTACAATCAAGTTCAAAGGAAATTATTAAAGGAATTAAACATGAGAAAGAAAAAATGTATTAATCTTTCTTTTTAACATCCCCCAAATTAAAAAAAAAAGGAGGAAGAAAAACTTATACATTTTCTTCATTGAAGTAAAATTTTCAGGAAAATCAATCTAATTTTTTAAAACAAATATTTAATTTGTATACCTCAATACATCAAATTCAAACTTTTATTTCAAGAAATTATAATTCAATGAAAGAAAACGGCCACTGTCATATAATAATATATTCTTATTATTAGAAATCTTATTTTTTTAAAAAAAGAATTCTGTATGAAAAAAAAATTTTTTTTCAAAACCTACAGCAAAACCTCGTTTTCACTGGAATATGTGTTCCAAGCAAAATATACATTAAGGTATTTTGAAAATTTAGCATTATTTTCCTGCCATTAATAGCTAATTTTGAAGTACTGAAAACTTATTTTAAAATTATCTCTACTCAATATAGCTATAAAAAAATAATACTGTTTCATGAAATTTACTTTAAAAATTTTTTTTTTAAAAAAGTACATCAATACTACTGTGATGATTGAAATGATTATAATACTAAATTTTTTAATATTTTTTTAAAAATGTTTTCAGTTTTATACTACAGAATTTTAAGTTTAAGCACACGTTTTAAGCATAGCTGAAATATGAATCTTATTGTGAACAATGGTTATAATGAATTTTGGAGCAAAGTAAGAACAAAACTGAAAAATAAATTGTCCCCTTTATATATTAGCTAAATCACAATATAAACATAATTTTGGACTGTTTTTTAACTGAAAAATTATATGGAATTCAAGTCAATTTTTGTTTAGCATAAGCTGAAAATAATTTTAATTCTAAACAGTATTTAAAAGGCAATGCATGTAATTCCTACCATTTTATAACAGTGAATATGATATAGATAAATATAAAACACAATTTTCTTTTTTTATCATTAATAGATATGTATAATTATATATATATATATATATATATCAATATTTTTCTAGTAATGTTTCTTAGAATCTGTTTTCTATCATTTAGCTTTGTGGGTAGTATAATTTTGTGTTATTATTTTTTTTTCATTTTATTATACTATATATAAAATAAGAATTGCTCTAAATGAAAATATGATTTAATTTCAGCTGCAAAAGTTAAAAGGATTTTGTAACAATAATCCTCAAGTGTCCGCTTAGAAAAAATTTGCTAAACCTGATTCAAATGTTATAAAGATTAATAAAAATTTACTAAAAATTGCAAATCAAAAATATATCAATAAACTAAAACATTTTACTCTTCTATTTTAAGTCTGCAATATAGTTACAGTTCTACATTTGTTTTTCCAGTTTCATTTAATATTTTTTTTAATTTAATCTTAATTTTTATCTTATAAACATACCATATTTCTAATGAACTTGTATACAACAAATAAACAATGAAAACATATTTATATCTTAAAATTCAAACAAAAATTGAAAAACATTGAAATTGTTCAGTAGTAAACAATAAACGCACAATATTTATAATAGGTTATTAGATTCACACATACTGAAACACACACTCAACACAGCATATTTAAAAAATACAATACATTGCACTTTTTTATTGTAATTATGTTGAAAGTAGACTATTAATTCATAGAGAGCCAAATATAGCAACCCCAAAACAGAGGAATTTGAATTCCAAGGCTGTAAAAAGTAGGAATAGGTGCTGCCAACGAAATTGCGCATTATGTGTCCGACCTGATATATTTGTTCCTTTTATCTATCAGACTTAGTCTTCAGTCGCTCTTTCTGTTTGAAAAGGCATTTACAAAATGTTCATGCTCACCAACAGTGTGATTTAAATGGAGGGATTTTGAAGGAATTCAGTACTTTCAGTGGTATATATTGTTGCATTTTTCTATTTAGTTTATAAAAAGAGAGAAAAAGTTATTCTTAAAAGGTACTTTTAAAAAACTACTTGATAAGTTGTCATATTAACAAATTCCTTTGAAAAAAGAATAGAATTTCAATCTAGTTGAATTAATTTACATGTGTTATATAAAAATGTAGTTTATTTTTCTAATATTTTATGATTAAATTTTTTTAACGCAAAGCAAAAGTGTAGATATTTTAATGAAATTACAAAATCCAATATATTTGGCTTTTTCAGTCATATTTATTTTTTATACAATAAATTATTTTTCATTTTCTAAATTAATTGCAGATTAAACTGAGGTTTGGAAGATAATCATGAGATATATTCACAAAAATAAATAATATTTTGGACAACAGATGGCGCTAGAATTGTATTAAAAAAAATTCATGTTGCAAAAGCGCTGTCTCGATCCACTCCTCTTTTGAGAGGCTAGACCAGGGGTGGCCAACGCGCGGCACGCGTGCCACATTGTGGCACGCGAAGACTTATTGAAAAATTACAAAAAATTTATGAAAATATTACTGAATTAATTGAATTACAATAGAAAATTATCATGAATAGAATATGTACAAAACAGAAATTTTCAGCGTGAGATTTTAAAGCTATGCAAGATTTTTTCTTTTCTTTAGTATAGCGCCAAAAATGAGATCATGCTCCTAAACTTACAATTCCACAGCATTCTTAAGCTCCGAGAAAAGTGTTGAGTAACGTGAGACTAAAAACAAATAAATTCTCTCTCTCTCGGACGGTCGAATTTGCCCAAATAGTCACCCTCTCTCGGGGGTGGTTATTTTTTAAAGGGACATGGTACGATTTCCACAAAAGTTTTTAATTAAAGGATTTTCAAAAATTTTTTGGTTGCCCCCTATTTGTGTATACTATGTAAAACAGATTTTGTGCTCAAAATTTCATAAAAAGCTAGGCCATTTAATTTTTTTAAGGAAAAAACTTAAAATTTTTGAAGTGATTTTAAAATGCTACTCCTCCTACAAAAATTTACGTACATGCATGAAATTTGATTTACAAGTGCGTCAAACTATGTATAGTAAAAGTTGGTATGGGTTTTGCAATAACATGATTGGTACTTCTTTTTGCAATACTTCTTTTTATGAATGCTTATTGAAAATTCCTTAAAAAATGTATAAATTCCGAGTTTAATTATTTTTTAAAAAATAAGTATCGCTGTGATTTAAAAATGTATACCAACTTTTGTTACATGTACTATCAGCAATCGGTAAAAAAAAAATTTAAAGCATTAGGCATTATAGAAAAAAAGCCTTAGCATTTTCAATGAAGACAAACTAGTTATTTTATCTTTCCGAGGTAAGTAAGTTTAAAGTTTTGATAGGGATGTGAATAAAAACGAGAGTAAAAACCATCATAATTCTGCGTTTTTTAAGTTTAGAGCCTTCAAATTTTGTGAGGTAATAGAAAAGTATATAAAGAATAATTCAGGCTGAAAAAAATAATTCTGATTTTTTTTGACCGATTTTTGTCAATTGAATCGTACTGTGTCACCTTAACATCTCGGATTTCCATTCGAATTTCAGCTTTCCCTTGCAGTGCTGAAGTTTAGTGTTTACAGCTATTGGCTGAGCGTGATGTCAGATAAAAAGGTTTTTCCGAAGGTGTTGGCTATTTAAGCTTTCTGTAATGTCAAGAAGTAATTCTGCAATATAATAGGAGAGCAGTTATTGATAGGGTAGAAGTAATTCTATCTGCACAAAAAAGCCGCTTTCTGAAGTAGAGGGAGTGAGAGAACTTGTATCCATGACTAATCAAAATGCTGGATTCGGAGCCTAGAAAATTTGTAGCGTAACATCGGCAAATTGTTTCTAGGTGCCAGACTCAGTTGATTTTAAACTCTGTTTAGCAAGACGTTAAGCTTTTCTCCTTTTCTAAAATTGTTTTTAGATTTTAGAGTTGAGCGTAATTGTTTAAATTTTTTTATATTTTAAATATATTTATGAGTAAGCCTCAAACATCGAAAAGAAATTATGAAGAGGATATTGCAGCACGGGATTTTAATATTGTCTGGGAAGAACAATACTTGTTTACACATCAAAATGCTTCCAAGCCTGTTTGTTTATGTGGAATTTGTATTGCAGTTCCAAAAGAATTTAACTTGGACCGTCATTTCAAACAACTGCATAGTGATTTCAACAGCAAATATCCTGTTGGATTGAATTTGAGAACGGAATATATCAATAAAAAGAAATCTTAAGCCGGCCAAAAATCTTTGTTCCAGAAGAAAAATGACGAAATGGAAATCATGATGAAGGCTTCTTATGAACTTTCTTCGTTGTTAGCCGCCCGCAAGAAAAAAACCATATTGTGGCGGAGAGGAGATAATAAAATGTAGCCTTTAATTTTCGCCCAAAATATCGGTGATCTAAATACCAAAAATTGGTTTATAAAATAGCTTTGTCTAGAAATACCATCATGTATCGTATAGATGACATGAGCCAGGTTGTTGGAACGCAAATTGTCTCTGGACTTCAAAATTGCAAATATTTTTCATTAACTTTGGATGAAAGCTGTGATATCACAGATAACGCGTAGTTAAGTATCTTTGTGCGTTACACGAACAATAATTTTAATACTGTGGAAGAACTTCATGATTTGCGCCAACTAGTTTTAACTACAGGTGAAGACATTTTTAAGGAACTTTAAGTGTAATTGAAGTTAACAAAGTAGAATGGACAAAATTAGACCGTGTTTGCACAGATGGAGCGCATTGCATGGTTGGCAGAATAAAATGTGTTGTTGCATTGCTGGAAAATTATTTGGGAAGAAAAGTTTTCATGTATCATTGTATTATTCATCAAGTAGCTCTTTGTGCCAAGGACTTAAACTTGTCTTTCGGTGTTGACCCCATGGTGCGCTGTATCAACAAAATACGAGCTCATGCTCTGAATCGACGAAGATTTCGTACGCTTTTCCCCGAAAACACGGAAGAAAATGGCGAGTTACTCCTTCATTTGTAGTGTGCGCTGGCTTTCCAAAGGAAATTCTCTTGCGAAATTTTGGAGTTTGAGGGAATGTGTTTTAGAATATCTGGAAGAAAACGATGAACTGCCCAGTGAATGCTCGCTCCTCATGAGTGAAATTTGGCTGTGGGATCTAGCTTTTCATACCGATATAGTGGAAAATTTAAATAATTTAAATTTAAGATTACAGGGAAAAAATTATATTTTTCCTACCCTAGTTGGTCATGTATTTTCTTTTGTGAGCAAATTTTTGCTTTTTTGTCTTTATTTGGAGAGAAAAATTAACTAATTTTCCATTCATGCAGGAAATATCTGCCAAAGATAGTAATGATCCGAACTATGATAAATTTAAAAATTTAATATCCATTTCGCAGGATTCTTTAAGTGCCAGGTTTGAGGATTTTAAAGATGATAAAAAAAAATACTGAACTTTTCACTAATACTTTTTCGATTTCTCTTAAAGACATTATTGTTACCCACCTCAGGTAAAAATCGAAATTATTGACCTAAAGCACCATATTAATATGAAAAGCAAATATAAGAAAATTATTTTAACAGCAAATGATCCGAATTACATCGAATTTTGGAAATTTGTGCCACCAAGCAATTTTTCCAAATTTACATGATTTAGCTGTCAGATGTTGTTGTAGGTTTGGATCAACATATGTTTATGAAGAAATGTTTTCTGTTATATGAACGTAATTAAATAAAAATAACGCTCAAAATTAACTGATATGCACCTAAAACAACTAATTTGCTTAGCATCTTTACGAATTAATCCTAATAAAGATGATTTAGTAAAAAAACTACAAATTCAAAAGCCACATTATAAGAAAGTACGGACTGCTTAGTAATCTTTTAGAATTAAATTTTTCAAGTTGGTTTCTTTTAGTTTCTACATAAGCTAACTGACTGATCCTGTAAAAATTTATCAACAATAAAATATTTTTTTCTACTTTTGTTTTATTTGTCTCTCACACACACATACCATTTTTTTTTTTTTTTTTACATTTTTATTATATAAGCTTGTATTTAAAAATATGTTTTTAAATAACCCATAATAAGAGCTTATAAGTAAAATTTTTTCACCTTTTTATATTTTTTAGTTTGGTGGAAAAGTTGGAAGTGGCACGCGTAACTTTTTTTTTATCAGATTGTGGCACACTTCCTGAAAAGGTTGGCCACCCCTGGGCTAGACGCTTGTGGCCTGGTGTTGCAGACTTTGGTAGGAGATGGAGGCGTCGCTTCTGAGATGAGGACCAATGAGGTGGTAATGAGAGGGCGATTTTTCGCACAACGTTATATAGAGATCCCTTTTTGAGTTGCTCTCGCTCGGGCATTCCTCTTCGGCACGGTCAAACGAAAAGAGGTTGCTTTTCATTGGTAGATGATCAATACCGTCATTATTCTGGGTTGCCTGGTTTGGCGTTATAGCATTTTTCTATGCCCTAGTGCAGAGGTGGGCCAGCACTTCCTAGATAGAAGGTCTCGGTGCTAAAACGAAAAGAAGGTGCGACGTCACACATAGTGGGGATGGACAAGTTCTACCGTAAAGCTTACTATGGGGGCACTGAAGTCATTGGAACCCTCATCTTTTTCTGGTTTCAGCGAAATAACATTGTTTTGTATGGACAAGTTCTACTTTGTAAACAACAACATTGAGTAGAACCATCACCTCCTACAGATCAAGGTCTGGTGACTCAAATGAGATAGGCTTGTGACGTCACACATAGTAGGGATAGAAAACTCGCTTGGATTAAAGTTAGATTAGTTCACACACACACACACACACACACACACACACCCGCCTACGCCATTTTGGTGCTTGTGTTTGAGCTGTTACCTGATGTTTTACATTTTTATTATAGATTTTCACTTTCTTTTTGACGATTCTTAATTAATTCACAAAATGGTATACACATGCGTTGTACCAAATTGCAATAGCAATTATAAAGATACTGAAAAAAAAGAATGTTTGGATTCGAAAAGGAAGACTCCCTTCGACTCCCTGCTATATCAAGAAAAGATTTTGATCCATCAAAGTATTCAATGGAAAGTAATTTAACTTTATTCTATTCATGGAAACTGTAATAATATCTTAATTGGGAACCTAATTGGGAAATCTTCAATAACGTGGGCTAGATTTTCTACCGCCAAATCCTCTTTTCTAGCCGAAGATCGATCGCCAAGGCGTATCCTTGAGAGGAACCGGTTTGTAGTAACCATATGCGATATGATTCTCCTCAGAGAAAACTCCGCGTAGTAATACATTGTATTCCTGACATTCGGGTTTACATTTCAGTGTTGATGTTTTCTGAAAATATTACCAGCGTAATTAAAAGGGTAGTTATACAATTTCTCGAATTCACATTTTAAACTTTTTTGTCTCAAAATCAGGTTTAAAAAAAACTTTATGTATGTTTCAAACTTAGTTAAATTTCAAGTTGTTTTTTTCAAAGCAAAGAGTTATTTAAATTCGAAGCTAAATTACATTATTTTTATAAATACGTCACATAAGTATCAAATGAAACATAGTTTTAATTTTTTACCAGAAAAAAGGAAAATAATTATTTATAATTTTGAAAAAATACACATTTTAGTACAATCAATGCAGATTGCCTAGTCAACATTGAGACAGAAACTAATCCAGAAATCGCATATATCTTACTATAATAAATATCTATTTTTTGTTTTATCTCTATTATTACCTTAATTTCTAAAGGAGATAATCACTAAGATTTTTCAAAATAATCAAATGCTTTTCTGAAAAAATTTTCTTCCTTTATATATATTCAGAGATGATATATTTCTTACAACATAGATCATTTCATATTGTTTTTTTATATAGATATAATAGTTACAAAGATTTTGTTTCAATTTGGAAGGGAATATACACTTGTATACAGTACAGTATCTTACACATTTCACAATTTTCATTATTTTTCTCTTTTTTTAAATTTTTTTATTGACAGATTTTCGAAAAAATAGCGATTTACAAAAAAGCTGTTAATATTGTATGAGTTTCTGAATAGTATAAGAAATTCATTTCTACTCCAGATAATAAAAGTGGCCGCGGTAACCTAGTGACCAAGGTACCGGACTCGTGGCCAGCGTGTCATGAGTTCGAGCCCAATACCGCTGAAGACCCGCAATGTAGGGGAGGGCAATGCACAAAAAATCTATCGATGCTCAAACATTCTCCCGTTTGTGTCGTGTAGAAGTTAGGAGAGGGGGTGCCAGCTCAGGTGTTGTCTTCGTCACTTGACCGTGGTTTAAAATTACGAGGTCCGTCTCCAAAAGCCCACGAGTAGAGAATAGTGTGACGCTAATATTTACTCACTCCAAATAATAAATGTGTTGAGAAAATAAATCTCGAATTATCCACGTATGATAAAGCCAGAATTTTCAACAACCAAAACATCACGGCTCCTAGGATTCCTGGAAAGGGGTGACTGTAAATTGATATCTTATCTCCACCACTTTGAATGAACAGGAAATTCATTAATCAAGAGTTCATTAGGGGGCATAAGCAACAACAACACATATTTATCTTAAATTAAGATTTCGCAAAATTTAGTATTTTTTATAAAACTAATTAACTCAATTCAAAATTAAAAAAAACTCTAGAATTAACTAATGTCTTTTTGAAATCCTAAATGATTTTATTCCTTTAATTTTTTTTTTACATACATCTGTGTAAAATAATTAAATGATTTTTTTTTCTAAACAGGATATAAGATGTAAAAATTATTTTCATTGAAAATGAGTGATTTCCATTTTGTACAATTTATATTTCAATATTTGAACCATATTAAACTACAATTTCAGCAAAAGTTATAATTGACATGGTTTAAATATCCATGTAAAAATTAAAATAGAATTTGCATTGAGACAATGATGAAATAACAAAATTTCTGTGATCCTTAATCCATTATTTTCTAATAAAAGTTAATAAACATTTAAAAGCATGTAAATCTCAAAAACTCGGAAAATTATTTTCAAACTGTCATATTATTTCTGAAGATTGAATATATTATGCCAACTGCAAAGTTTTAAAATGAATGTTGAAAAAAAGAATGTGCTCTGGAAAACATTTTTCTCCTTGTGATGCGGCGTTCTCTAATTTTACTTTAAACTAACATATTAACAACTACCCAGGTTCGCTTATTTAACTTAGTCCGCATCATGATAGTGGCTAGTGCTTTAAATGAATTAATGAGACAACGCAAAACTAATGACATTACTCGGATTAAAATTAAATTAAATTAGTTTATTACAATTAAAACACATTACGAAATTTATATTAAGCACTATTAAGATTGAAGAGTAAGAACTATGAACCAACAATAAGAATTTCACTTATCTGAAACGGGAGACAAGATGATGGGAGGTCTGGCATTTCCGCCGATTAAGCCTACCTAAATCTTCGAAAGAGAAGAGTTTATTCTGACATGAAAAATCTAATCTAATTGTCCTCGGCACCCCCTTTTAAGTGAGGGCAAATTCCACCCTTTGTGCTTGCGCGCACTCTTTGTCCAGCCTCGTCATTGGACAGTCACCAAGCACATAGTTACAAAAGTTACAAAGTTTACCCAAATTTATAAGTCCGTTCAACCCTGTGTTCTCACCCTTGCGTTCCTGGGTCCCCGACCGAGGAATTTAAACAACATCCTGTAAACAAGGGGGATATACAAATTACTGATTATTTGGGGGCCAACTACATTGTCGGCCAATCTCCCATCACTTGCAAAACAAGAATGAAGGTTTTAATCAACAAGACTTAGATGTTTTCTGAGGCCAGAGCCAATTTTTAAAAAATGATAGCATTAATTTTTTTATTTGTTTAAAGACCATATCCAATAAAAATATGATTTATAGCATTTTCTTAATTTCAAAACAAAAACCAGTAAAAAAAATCAATTAATTCAGCGGTTTTCAAACTGTGGGGCGCGCTCTTCTAGGGTGGCCGAATAATCCTACAAGAGGGGCGCGAGCATGTTGAAGCTCTTATGTCATCCTCATCACTTGACCGAGATTCAAAATTACGAGGTCCTTCACCAATAAACCTTTTTCAAAGCAAAGAATTACTATCAGTTAAATACGAAGTTAAATTACATTTTTTTTCAAGTACATGACATAAATATCAAATTACGCCTAGTTTTTATTTTTTCCACTGCTAGGGAAAGTAATAATTTATAATTATGAAAAAATTCACATTTTAGTATAATCAATAAGAATTTCTAGTCAACATATATTAAAACTGGATCTAATCTAGAAATTTTATATCTCTTACTATTCTAAATGTATTATTTGTTTTATCTCTATCATTATCTTAATTATTAGAGGAAATAATCTCTCATATTTTTAGAAATAAACAAATACTTTAGTTAAAATTTTTGTTTTTTACAAAATAAATACTTTGAATTTTTCTCCATTATATTTTTATTCAGAGCTAATTTATTATACACGAATATTAATTCATACAAAGTTTTTTTCGATATAATGATTAAAAGATATAATTTGGAAGTGAATATATACTTGTAGTATGGAATTTTATTTTACATTTCTCATTGCTTTTCCTTTTTTTTATTAATAGTTTTTCGAAAAAATAAAGATTTACAAAAAAATTGTTGAGTAAGTTAGTGAATAGTTCAAGAAAATTCATTTCTGTTCCACATAATAAAATCTGTTAAGTAAATGTGTTGAAAATAAATCCTGAATTATTTACATATAGTTAATTTAGATTTCGAACAACTGAAATATCATGATACTTAGGCAGGATTATTGAAAAATTGATAAAATTTATATCTTATACGTATTATTTGACTTAACAGGAAATCGATCAATCATCAATATGAATATATTTATTTTGAATTAACATACCAAAATTTTAGCATTTATTTATAAAACAAACTAACGCAATTTAGAACAAAGGATTTTAGAGGTTTGCAAATGCCTTTTTGAAATTTCTTTATTCCTTAAAATCCTACATGGTCTTTTTTTTATTGTATCCAGTTAAGAAAAATTTATTAAAGCTCTTGTTTCATTTGGTAAAACACTTTAAAAAACATAAGTGCAAAATGATTGAATAATTTTTTCCCCTAAACAAGATATAAGATGCAAAAATTCTTTTCAATGAAAATCTGTGTGTGAGTGAGCTTTTAATTTTCCATTCATAATAATTGAGAACGAACAAAAATGTTGTAATTATAAACATTTGCGAATATGAACATCACTTTTATTTTTGTTCAAAACTAAAGATAAAAATTCTTCTGATTTTTCATGTTTAGAAAGACTCCGTTTTGAGGTCAACAAATCTAGTACTGTTTTTGCTACTTGGTCCAAAAGATTGAAGAATAGGGGAGTGTCAAGAATAGGGAATTCCTTTTGTCAAGAATAGGGGAGTGTTTCAAATACTTGAAAACTATCCTTCAAGTTATACTGAGGATTTCTTTTTCTTTTATTTTTGCTGCTCGCTACTATAGTTCACTTCTTGTATGAGAATCACCAGTTTAAAAATCTTTTGTTTTTCCCTTTTTTTTTTACCAATCATTTTATTGTAAGCGATCTACAGTTTTAATTAAATGTCTTCAACGAGTACGAAATATGAAGTATTACGAGTTTTGTTCAGTAATTAATTATACAAAAATACTAGCCGCACGCGCGTTATAGCGGCTAGTATTTGAACTGATCAACTGAATTTGTTTCACTTGAAAAAAAGTCCTCTGTCTACAACAAATGTAATCTATATTTTTTCTACATTTATTACAATTGAAACGAAATGCTATAATTTTCATACGAAAAATTTACGAAGTTTGTATTCCTATTTTTATATAACTATGTGTTACTTAGGAGAAACCACAACATTTTAAATTTCACGAACAGAAAAAAAAATATTCCTTTAAATTTTTAATACTCTTATCCTTTTGAGAAAATAAAATAATTCTGAAGGGTCAAAGAAAAAGTCAATTTTTGAAAACAATAATCTAGAGTAAAGTTCAAGTAATGGTCAGTGCATATAATTTGCACAATTTAGCCAGTTAAAAAACACACATAAAAGCTATTTATCAAATTACTTACATATTTTTCAAAAAATTGATAATGTTATAAAATCAAAGTATTGAAAAATTAGGAATATAAAACGTTTGCTTAATTTTTATATAGTTTGACACAGTTTATTATTAAAATATGCTCTGATATTAAAACATTTGAAATAACTAATGTGCTTAAATAAGTTAAAGCTTTTTAGTAATTGAATTTAATTGAAGCGTTGCGCACGAAAGATGAAAAATATACATGTTAGAAGGATTGGCTATTGAATGGCTTTTGGAAGAAAATTGTCCGATATTCAATGCATAGCTAAAAAGTATTCAACATTTCTTAAAACTAAAAATTAAAATAATATTAATCAAATAGTCTTATTAATTAAAAACACAACAAAATCGAACAATTAATTTTATAAATTAATTTAACACTGAAATTTAATAACATGGGTTCATTTGGCTGCAGACTTCAAACTTATATGCAACCACACCTCAGCTGGAACGTTTAATTTGTACATTATTACCACACAATATCATTCGAGAAATTTGAAGAAAAAAAAAATCCCGTTTCGTATATTTAAGTCGTACTTGCAGAGTTTCACAAAAAGGATTCTTGGTAAAATCAGGATTCGAACCAAAGACTAATCTTCTAAACTGTGGCCTATTTTAAAAAATAAAAGCTGTAGAAATACCTTATTCGAAGTAAAAAGAGACACGAAAACTAAATACTATGTAGAATTTTCCCTGAGAATGCAGATTCTTACACATAGTTCTATACTGCGGAAATCTGCCGTGAACTGCAATATTTTAATGCATAAAAGAAAGTAGAAAATGAAAAGAACTGATTTAAAGCATTAAAAAAACAAAATTTTGCACAAAAGGGGGGGGGGTATTATGAAGGAAATAAAAAAATTGACTGATTTGAACACAGAAATTGTATTAAAAATTTTTATTTCCATATGAATTTCATTAAACTGAACAATAATTTGATTTCATATAATTATTCCACTTCACAAATTATTAGAAATTGGTATTGTTTTTAATAAAGGAATTGTATATCAAGTAATAAATATAATGTTTTTCGATGTAAAATGAATTTTTTAAATTAAATTAATACATAAACCTGATTAAATTCATTAGCATTTCATACTTCAGAAAATGATGTAGGCACAAAATGCAAATTCTTCCTCCGAAATGTATGCACAATACATATAGAGAGAGACCTTATTTTTTAGTTTGCTTTTAAATAAGTATTAATGATACATAATTCAGTCTTGCATTTGTTGGGTTGAAGCGAGCGAACTATTTTTTTCTGGCGTAAGGATATCTGTGTGATGCGCCCACGCGTTCTTTTTTCCCGCTTAATCCAACGCACTTCTTCTACGGGGACCACACGATCTACACGCTGTGTGCTATGAACTTTATTTATGCTGTGTGCAGTATTCTTAATCGTTTTATTTAATTGTCCGTAATAAAGTGTGCTGTCCAGAAGAAGTCTGAAGAATTATTTTACAAAAAGAACAAAAAATTGGTCGCAGAGCGTGGTTAGTGAATTGTCTTAGTGAACTGTGTGAACTTTTTGCCAAAAATGGATAAGATAACTGTCCCCAATTTAAATGGGACGAACTATTTTATATGGGCTCTTAAGATGAAGGCTGCTTTGAGCCTGAAGAGATTGGATACTATGGTTACCAACGAAAAACCCGAAGACCTTAGCCGTAAGGAGGATTCCGATTAGGAACAAAGAAATGCTGACGCCGTCTCGTATATAAAGCTATCCCTTGCCGACGAACAGGCGCTACAGTTTGCGGAAGAGGACAACGCCAAAGTGCTGTGGGAAAAAATTAGAGGGACTTTCATCGGACTTGAGGAGGACCGCAAAATCGACGCGGGCAATGAACTCAAAAACCTGGTGGATTACATTGCAAGAGCGAGGGGCATCTCGACTAAGTGTCACTCCCTCGGCTTAGATGTCTCACAGAGGGAATTGATGTATTATACAGTTCGAGGACTGACAGAAAAATTCACACGCCTGAGGGAAATTTTGAAGACCCAACGAGAGAAATCTTTAGATGAAATCCTCCAAATTCTACGGGAACAAGAAGCATCCGTCAACTTACCATCTAAAAATCGCATGGAAGGAATAAATGCCGGAGCATTTTATTCTAGAAAGAAAAATGAAAGACAAACGAGGCTTTGCTATATATACCGAAGGCAAAATCACATTGCAAAGGATTGTTTTTACAAAAATAAAAACACGCCAACAAGAACGACCCAAAGAAATAATCCATCAAGAAATCCAGGTACTTCTTCAAATTCAGTTTTCACAGCTTCAAACCGCGAAGAAAAATTCTGTGATAACACTTGGATCCTGGACAGTGGAGCATCCTGTCATATGGCCAAAGACCGTGCATAGTTTCAGCAAATAAGTCCTGAAATTATAGACATATTTTTAGCAGATAATGAGTCCAATATTGTAAGTCAAGGAACCGGAAAAGTTTTAGCTAAAACTGTGAGTATAAAGCATTGTAATTCTATTAATTTAACAATTACTAATGTCAGTTATGTTCCTCAATTAAGGTGTAATTTACTGTCTGTAACATGTTTAATGGATAAAGGTTGTAAGATTAAATCAGATAATAATTGTGTATTTTGATATATGATAAAAATAATAAGTTAATAACAAAAGCATTTAAAAATAATGGTAGATTAGAAAAAAAATTAGAACCTGTATATAATTCTGAGTGTTATTTTTCTAACCAATCTACTAATAATTATGAAATTTGGCATAACAGGTTATGTCATTTAAATTGTAAATATATGCTTAAAATCAAAGATTATATTAATATTGATAATGTTAATAATTTCAGATGTGAAACTTGTGATATAAGTAAGGTTACCAGAAAAACTCATCGTAGTATTGAAATAAATCAGAGTTCACAAATTCTTGAGTTGCTCCATGCCGACCTGTGTGGTCCAATTAATATCTAATCATATGGTGGTGCAAAATATTTTCTGGTAAATTGTAGATGATTTTTCTGGCATGTACTTTACTTATTTCTTAAAAAATAAAAATGAAGTGTTTGATATATTTTCTCAATTTAAAGCTATATATGAAAATTTAACTGATAAAAGGATTAAAAAGATGAGAACTGATAATGGGTTAGAATTTGTAAATGAGCAACTAGATACTTTCCTTGCTAATTCAGGAATATTTCATGAAAAAACTATTCCATACAACAGTGAAAGTAATGGTAAAGCAGAAAGAGCGAACTGTGTTCTTTTAGAAAGAGCTAGATCTTTACTATATGAAAATAAGCTCCCTTTAAAATTTTGGGCTGAAGCTATTAATTGTAGTACTCAGGTATCTAATATAACACCACGAAAAGGGAAAGAAAAAATTCCATTAGAAATTTGGACAGGTAATAAACCGAAATTAAATTATCTCAAAAAATTTGGCTGTGTGGCCTATTTTCACGTTCCGAAAGTTTTGAGAAATAAATTTGAAGTTCCAGGAAGACGGGGAATTATGCTAGGATATGCTAGAGAAAGGAGGGGATATCGAATTTATGATATTAAAAATCAAAAAGTAATTGAAGAGAGATCAGTTAAATTCAATGAATCTTTAAAGGGTAGTAGTTATTTAGGTGAAACTGAAAATGAAACATGGGATATTGACTCGTTTTTTGAAATCTCTCCCGAAATAAACGAAATTAATCAAAATTCAGAAAATAGAGTATTGTTTAATTTTGAAATAAATAATGAGCCCGTGGCAATTGAGAATGATAACTCAATTCCCCTTCAGACTACATCATCGCATCAAACAGGCAGAATCCAACTCCCAGTACTTGAGTTGAATGATGTACAAAATCAAATCCCTGTTAGAAGATCGGAAAGACTAAAATCTAAGCAGATGTCAGTTCATTTAACGGATAATGTACCGAACTCTTATTTTGAGGCAAAAAATAGTGCTAATTGGGAAAATTGGAAATTAGCAATGTAGAATGAATTAGATTCGTTAGATAAACATAAAGTATGGGAAGTAGTACAAAAACCTGCAAAATCAAAATTGATAAAAACTAAGTGGGTGTATAGTTTAAAACAAGATGATGCTAGGAAAATTTTTAAATACAAAGCAAGGCTTGTAGCAGCTGGTTTTAATCAAATTAAAAATATAGATTATTCAGAGTCGTATTCACCAGTTGTAAATATTGAATCTTTTCGATTGTTAATTGCACTTGCAGCTAAATTAAAATTAAATGTTAATTTCTTTGATGTAAAAACTGCTTACTTATATAGTGATTTAGAAGAGACTGTGTATGTGTTACCTCCATCTGGTTATGAGAAATTAATTGGAGATGACAAAGTTTGTAAATTGAAAAAGAGTATTTATGGTTTGCCACAGTCAGGTAGAAACTGGTACATGAAATTAAAGTGTGAATTAGAAAAATTTGGTTTAAAACAATTAGCTTCTGATAATTGTTTATTTATTAAAACTGATAATCAAAGTGTTCTTATATTATGTACGTATGTAGATGATTTAGCTATTTTTTGTAACAATGATAAAATGTATGAAGATATTGTTAATAAGATTAAAAATCTATTTGAAGTGGTTGAAAACAAAACTGATAAGTTTTTAGGCATGGAAATTGAAAAACATGAAAATGGTATTTATTTATCTCAGTGTGAATATATTAATTCATTATTGATTAAATATAATTTAGAAAATTGTAAAAGTGTTAAGATTCCAATTGTGAAAGGGGAAGATAAAAGTTTTTCTTCTACAAATGAATTTATTGACATTACTATGTATCAGGAATTAATTGGAGAACTTTTGTATTTAGCTAATAGAACTCGCCCTGATATTTCATTTGTAACATCTTATTTATCACAATTTAATTATAAACCAGAGAAAAGACATTATAATTTGGCTAAAAGAGTATTAAGATATTTGATGGGTACAAAAGATAAAAAATTGTTCTATGAAAAAGAATTTGGTATTTTAAATGCTAGTTCAGATGCAAGTTGTCGAAATGCAGAAAATGGAAAATCATTTTCAGGTGGTGTAATCTTAGTTGGTAATTCATTAATTTTATGGAAATGTCGTAAACAGAAAAGTGTTAGTCTATCAACATATGAAGCAGAGTTATTTTCTATTTCTGAAATTTGTAAAGATATAATTTAGACTGTAAATTTGTTAACTGAATTAAAATGTAAACAATTTATAAATAATGCTGTAACTTTAAATTCAGATAGTCAAGCAGCAATTCAGTGGATTAAGGGTACCCGTTTATCAAATAAATCAAGGCATATGAATTTACGTTTTCATTTTGTGAAAGATTTAATTGAAGATACTGCAATAAAATTGGAATACATTCAAACTGATGTTTTAATTGCAGATTTTCTTACTAAACCCGCGAATGTACAAAAGTTACAATATTCAATGGAAAAAATTTCATTACTCTCATGATTTTTATGTCACTGTATTTGTTATATTTTATGTGTATTATGTATATGTTTATGATATTGTAATTGTGTTTGAAAAAAAAATGTATCTCTCGCAGGTTGAAGCGAGAGCGAACTATTTTTTCTGGCGTAAGGATATCTGTGTGATGCGCCCACGCGTTCTTTTTTTCCCGCTTAATCCAACGCACTTCTTCTACGGGGACCACACGATCTACACGCTGTGTGCTATGAACTTTATTTATGCTGTGTGCAATGAACTTTATTTATGCTGTGTGCAGTATTCTTAATTGTTTTATTTAATTGTCCGTAATAAAGTGTGCTGTCCAGAAGAGGTCTGAAGAATTATATTTTACAAAAAGAACAACAGCATTTTTTGGTATAAATACTGTCGTAGAAAGAAAATTTTAGATATACGAATTTTCTTGTTTAATATTTTATATAAAAATGACAGCTTTAAGTTAAAGGATGCTTTATATTTCATTCAGAACTGGATGACTACGGGCCATTTTTAATTCCATAAATATTGTTATCGACAAATCTTAACACATTCAACAGATCAAATAGCAATATGAAACGTAAAAATACGTTCTGTTTTACAATTAATAAAAAAACACCTATAATTGTTAAAAATAATTAACTAAATTTAGTTTCTTAAAATAATATTTACATAATATATATTTATATAAATATTATACGCATATATTAAATAAATTATATGTATAATTTATTACATTATAGAAAATAAATATTGTAAAGTGTAAACAGGTAAAAAGATTCTAAAGATAATGTTATTAAAATCGCTGCAGTAAGAATTCTTTTTAAATTTTTGTTTTTTATCAGCAAGAAACAGATGACTTTTTATATATACGTATGTATGTACATGCATGTATGTATGTATATATATATATAATGTACACATATCAAAAATAGCCATTTATGTGCATATACGTGCGCATCTACAAAGGGAGCACTCTCTTTTTTCACTATCCAATTTTTTGCGCCCTAGGCACGTGCCTAAGTGGAAAAGCGGCACTGGCTTTAGATTACTATTATACTTACATTATATAAGTGATTTTCAAGATTTTGTTTTTTGATTATTTTGATTATATTACCGTAAAAGAACTAAGCACAAATGGTTCCAAATCAAATACAAATATAGATTTTAATTTGGATAGGTGTTGAATCTCACAATTTTGAAATTCAGTTCAGTAATAAGGATAATACCAGAGCTTGTTGTTTACGTTTCCTAACTTGCATATTACACTACGTAATCAATTTGAGGATCAATTCCATTATTAAAAAAATGCAGCAATATTTGATAGAAGGATATTTAATGAAATCAGAATCGAAATCGTGACTCGATTGAATGAGTTATATCAACGTCACACCACAAAACAGTCCGAGGGCTATTGGCGGTGAACCTCGTAATTTTGAACCTCGGTCAAGAAACGAGGACGACATCTGATCTGGCGTTTTCTTCTCCTAACTACCACACCAACAGGAGGACATTGAGCTTCGACAGATTTATTGTGCATCGGCCCTCTTTATAATGGCTGAGCTTTAGTGACACTAGGGATCGAACTCATGACGGTCAAGAGTCCGTGACCATGACCACTAGGCTACTACAATCACATGACTCGGTTGAAATCCGATTGTTTGAGATCAGATCTCTAGACTTCAATAACCCAAACATCAATTCTAATGCAAACAAATAAATTTAAATATTAAGATAAAAGCACTGCAAATTTCTAATTATTTAGTGATGTAACAAATATGAAACGAAATTGTTTGTAAAAAGTCACGCAATTAAAATATGATACAATTTGGTATTTTCATATCAGGCCGTATATTCAAGGGAAATCTACAACCTTTCATAATACTTATTATCTAATGCGTTAAATTTAATCATTTGCATATTTTCCAACTTACTTTTATAAACTAGGAAACTGCATTTCATGAAAGGTTTCTGTAATATACTCCTGGGTATACAAAAGCTGCATTTTGAAGAATAATTCTATATGCTTAATTAGAACATTAATTTTTATTTTATATTAAAATATTTTTTGTATCTTTTATTGTTTTTTAAAAAACCGCAGCTGAGTTGTGGTTTGAATTTTGATTTTACCAAAGGTCTATCATGTGAAATTCTACAAGTGCTAATTATAACGTAAAACAGATTGTATTGTGTACAAGTTAGGATAATACCAGTTAGCAAACCAGTTTATGTGCCACAGTGGTATTCAAACTCACGTAACCCTTAGAACTATAAGGTATTTTCAGGAGCTCCATTCCACACACACACACACACACACACAAATGCTATAAATAATGCAATTAAAAAAGTAATATTTTAAGTAGATCAACATGTTATAGGTACTTCATGTAAAGACAAATAAAAAAAAGGATTATTAAAAAAAAATTGTAATTTTTTAATATAATTTATACTCATTAATAATATTAATTTATGATCTAAGTGACACACCTACTCATACGTTATATTCAGTAACTGGAATATGTGCTTGCATAATTTTTTTCCAAACTGTTAAAGTCTAGATCTATTGAAATCATCTGCAATCGCATTTCATATTCTCTGTGTTTCATTTATTTATTTTTATATTTTGTTCTTTTTGCCCGCAGATACATTCAGAAATGTTTTCCAATTAAATGCGTAGTTCTGGAGGACATTCAAATGTTTAAACTGTGAAACAAATCCCGCGTATTTTGCATGAATTTGCAACCTTAAATTTAGGAGCTGTTCTTGAGCAACCTTAGATTTTAATGTCACGAATCTGATGATCTATCGAAAAGTTGCTTCTTCTCTTTCATTGTAGGTATTATTTCCGCAAACGGAAAATGGTGCATTTTCCATTAGAAAACTATTTAGCTTTGCAAAACATTGTTCTAACGAGTATAAAATTATTTCATTGAACCCCGGAATAGTAAACAATATAATATAATGTTAATAAATTCCAATTAATTATGTTAATCACTAGATAAGGGCTTTTTGAAGAGAAGAGAGAGAGATTTGATTTTCTTCTTAAATCCTAAAAATGATTTTACTTTTTAAAAGGACAGGAATACAGAATTGAACGTGTTATGCTATATTTAATACCATAGATGATGTTCTGCAATAAAAAAAATTAACAATAAAATTAATTTTTTAAAAAAGAATATTCTTATTTTAAAGTTCTTAAATTAACCAAATGCAATTAATCATATTTTTATTGGCTCTGGTCTATAACCAAATCTAAATCTAATGCTAGGATTTTTTGAAGATTGGCTATGATCTCTGAAAAAGTCTAAATCGTATTGATTAAAACGTATTTTTGTTTTGTAAAGAAAAAAGTGTGATTTCTTAAACATTCTTTTTTCACATTCAAAATTTCACTGTTATTATAATTTTCATCATTTAGTATTAAAATATTTTTAAAATCCAATTCTGAGTTTTTGATATTTGTATAATATTTTTAAATATGCAATAACTTTTTTTAAAAAATTGTGAAACACATAAATTTAAATATCTTTCCATAGCAAGTATGCAAATTTTGTTTGATTTTTACATCGATATTCAGACTAAATAAATTGTAATTTTGTCTTTAATTGCAGTTGAAGTTGGTTGAATTACTGAAATACTGTTAACCCTTGGATGGGCACTTAATGAAGTGCTAGCTTTAAGATCATCCAATTCTTTATTTAAGTCATTTGAAAATCCACAAAAATACCCACAGCTCTCAAAAGAGAATCATTTAACACTCTCTTTGGGAGGGGGAAGAAAAAACAAACATGGGATGGTTTTTATTTTATTATGTGCCAGCTGCAAAGATCGTTGTTTGTCGGAAGGCGAATGCGTACTTGTGAAGGGATGGAACGGTCAGCTAAAGATCCTTAGGAAAAGGGGTCCGGCGAGCAGCTTTTGCTTGAACAATAGAGAAGGGTCGTTTTATCCTAGGGGTCATACGTGCATAGTACAACACAGTACCCGTTTGAGATGTTGGAAAGTTTCTTCCGCCAAAGGAGAAGGAAAGTGTACATAGAGGCAGCTAATTGTTTAACCCCTCCCCAACGGCTTTTCATCCTATTTTTAGCAGACAACAATAAATCCTTATCTGAGAGAATGTAGCTGGATTTATAGTTTCTAAAAGGCCTTACTTCGAATGAGAGGCAGGCAAAATTGAGAATAATCTAAAACAGCAACATGTGGAAAAACCAATGGTCAAAAAATGTGTCTAAAAAAGATTGCCGCCAGTGATCTTCCCAACTCCTTAAAAATGAAGACATGGCAGCTTTAAAGAGTCATCGATTGTGTGGGAACAGACTCCAATAGCCAAGCTCTTACACACCAGCATGACATTTTAACTTTGCAATGACAACTAAAGAACTTTTCTAGCCAGATACGGGTCTGAGGATTCCCACAGAAACCTATGTACCCGGAAAAATATTCTTAGATTTGTGTGGTGACAGAAGACAAGCAAAACTGTTCTTTTTTTTACTCGTGTAAAAGGGGGTATTTACCATACTAGGAATTACTCTCTCTCTTTCTTCCTTTGTAATAATTATCAAAATTTAAATACCAGAATATTGAATAAACTTAAAGCATAGTAAAAAAAACGAGCCTTTCAGTAGTCGCATACGATGTGTAACATCTGACATGTTATCGTGGTAAATTCGCAATAGCAATTTAAATCCTGAAAAAAATGATTTGAGTATGATTGGAAATAATTTTCTATGGAACAATTATATCTTTAAAGAAAATTTTATTTAATTAACGCAAGGAGTATAATGCAATTTTTTATCAAAAATAATTATGCTTGTTCAATTTGGGGAAGAGTGGTAATAATAACTTATGATAACTAAAATATGACATATATACTTGTGATTTCAAAGTATTTAAAAACCATTGAAAAATAGCGTCAATAACAGTACCACTGTTAGTTGTCAAAACATTTCAATTTGTGTTCATTTCGAGCTTGAATTCATCATTCAAAAAAGCTATGAGGGGCTCGGATTCCGGCAAACTGAAGTTAACTTTAAAATCACCACTCAAAATCATGGAAAGCGAGTGATAGTTTTTTTTTAAAGAGCAAAACCACCTTCGGTATATGGTATAACATTCACTTCATTTTCTGCTTCTTGTCTTCGTAGACTCCAGACACGGATTCTCTGTCCTAGTCCGTGCCCCATTTTACGCAGTCATACCTGAGCTGGATGAGTTGCATCTTTTTGCATCCATCTGGATTTTGTTCGGTGGTGATTTTTTAGGCTTGTTTCCTATTTTACAGTAAGACAGTGCTTCGCTAGTGTGTTTATTTTCGTCATTTTTCCGTTTTTTACGGAGTTTGTACTTCCCACGTGGTGTGACTAGGCCTAGCGCCGACACATCGACCTCTTTGGCTACTGAACGTATTTCCTTTCGGTTCACGTTCTTTCGTTTTCGACCCGGATTTCTCTTTCATTTCTATCATGGATACGTCCGCTTCCAGGACAGATGTGGCGTCTACTCTGGTGAGTACATTATTTCAACTTGATCCGATCTGTTTCAATGTAGCGGAAGCTCACGAACAGTTAGGTCGCGCCACCTCATGCGCCGACTGTGAAGATTTAAGCGACGCATTAGAAGATATAATAAATACTTTAACCTCTTGGGACCCTCGGTACCCATTTGGGGACTTTCGTAGATTAGCATTTATTCCAATAAAAAAGGCTTATTCGACTTAAGTCCCAGAATACCCAATTGGGCAAAACTCCAATTTAATCAGCTTTAAAGTAGAGAAACTGAAGAAAATGGTGACTCAACCGGCTACTGGGAAGTTGATTCATTTTTTAAATATTAATAAATATAATAATTATGTTTTTACTCTTTTTTGCAACTAAGAAGTGTATAAGCTTTATTCTACATGCATTTTTAGAAATTTACTTTGTGGTTATTTACAATTTCTTTCACTTTGAAACAAAATTACCCAATTGGGTACCTTGGAATCAAAGTAGAGCGGCGACGCTATGTATGGTTTTCATTTTTTTTAGTAAATCCAAGAATAGCTTGTACAAAGCGATGGGGAACTTTCCGATATTAATGAGACAGATTTTGAAAATATTCCAGAAAGCGCTTCTGATTTTAGAAGTTTTTAGATATACCTGTTTGAAACTTCCTCGAACAGAATGTCTTTCAATTGATGAACAGATGATGCCGTTCTCTGGCAGATGCCCTATGAGAAAATACTTACCATCGAAGCCAAACAATGTAGGATTAAAAAAAATTTGTACTTGTTGCACCAGATGGGCTTGTTTGGATTTTTTTAATTTACACAGGAGCTGATACAGTTGTGACTGGTGCTTACGCGTTTCACTAACCTTCTCTCAAA
This sequence comes from Trichonephila clavata, assembly GCA_019973975.1. NCBI lineage: Eukaryota > Metazoa > Arthropoda > Arachnida > Araneae > Nephilidae > Trichonephila > Trichonephila clavata. The sequence goes on along the minus strand of BMAO01023176.1, from coordinate 5,635 downwards.
ATCTTTTAAGATTGTATTTATTTTAACCAATCCCCGCTGAGAGCTAAAAGTGTGACTTATGCAAATAAGATAGTTTCGGGTTTAGCGAGTTCGAAAGAGATATAAAAGGGAGAAATGAAATGAAGAGAGGAGGATGACTACGTGTTTTGATAGAGGAGTTAACTACGAGATTGATTAAGAAGGTGATTCTAGGAGATTAGTTTAACTAAGTGAAGTTTGTTAGCTGAAGGAAGATTATTGAAAAAGTTTCATTAATTCGGTTCGGACGTAACTGAAGATATCAAGGATTGAAGTCGCTCTATAGATCCTTCAAGTAGTCAAGAATCCTGTCTTAAAGAGATATCAGGTCTGTGATTTTCCTAAATTAAGTTATAAATGCGTAGTTTGATTGTATGCGTTATCCGCCGGGGTTTCAGTTAGCGTTCCGTCGTTCATAATTGAATTCTGAGCTCACTCCACTGTAATTTGTTGTTCTTAAAGTTTGATTAATATTTGTGTATTTCTATCATAAGGATTAATAAATAATAGTGAATTATTATTTACGTAGTTGTTAATTATGAATCCAACATACCCAAATTTAGATAATGTGCAAAGGGGAGTTAATAATCATAGGGGTAGTGAGAGACTACGACACTGGCGCCCAAACGAAATACCGGAATTAAGAGCAGGTGCAGGATTTAGAGTTTTGCCGGAGTTATTTTTTTCGGGTAAAGAAAATGTGTCTGAGTTTATTTCTAACATCGATGACAATATAGCCTACTATGAAATACCGGCGAATCTATCATGTGCGTATTTAAAAGGTCATTTAATTGGGAGAGCGTTAGACTGGTTTGAGGTAATTGGGTTCGAGTGTGTAAATGAAGAAGCGACTGCATTTGCAACACTTAAAAAGAAATTGTCAGATAGTTTTCCGGTAATACGGAATAAATCAGAGCTAGAAGCTCAGGTTTTTTCATCAAAACAACGGAGAGGTCAAGCCCCGTCAGACTTTATTTTTCAGCTGTTAAAAATTCATAAAACTTTGGATTTGAATTATGATGAGTTAAAATTGATTGAACACATAGTAATGCGACTAGAACCCCAAATAATGATCATTTAGAAGTTCGAAACTTCACAACGAAAGCTCAATTGATAGAGTTGGTAGACCGGTATGAGGAACGTCATAGCTGCAGGGAAACCCAGGGTTCGAGTAATAATTTTGCTAGACGAAGTTGGGATGTGAGTAGGAATCCTGAGGAAACAAGGAATAATAGAAATTGGAGAGATACTGGGGTCGGAAATAGTCAAAATGATCAAAGAGGACTAGGCAGGGGTGCGAATAATTTTTCTCGTCGTAATTATCAAAATCAAGGATTCGAGGGAGGAAATCGCTACAATCAGCCAAATCAGCGAACAGACCGGTATCAGAACCGTAGGATGGTGGTTAGGAAGGGTCCTAATGATGATTCGGCAAAGCAGAATTGGAGGCGTGTTGATTGCAACAGCGAAAGGCAAAGAAATGCCCATTTAAACTTCTAAGTGATCGTGTTGCGGGAGGTAAACGATCGCTAGTTAAGTCAAATCCTCCTATTAAAATTAAAATTAATTCATTGCGATTATCACCAGTTGAACTTCCGTATGTACCGATTCTTTTGCATGATACATTTCTAAAGCGCTCTGGGATACAGGTGCGGAAAAGTCATTTATTTCATAAAAAACGTACCGGTCATATTTTTCTTTCTGTCCTATTAAAAAATTGTTAGCTGAAGTAGTTACAGCTCAAGGGTCACAATGCAGAAATTTAGGCACAGTTGAGTTGAGAATTAAAATAAGAGAATTTTCGAAGTTGTGGAAATTTCATGTGATTGCTGAGATGCAATATCCATGCATCCTAGGTATTGATTTTATGTCACATGCAAAGATTAGTTTGGACTTCCTGTCAAAATCGTTAATCATTCTGGATTCGCAAACGGAAAAAGTGGCAATTTTGGACGAACCGGTTCAAATAGATTTATCTAACACTAAGTTAAATTCAAAACAAAAACAGGAATTGCAGATTTTGTTTAAGGAATTTCATGGGTTGTTTTCGCTTAAGCCTGGTCTGACACATGTATTTTGTCATGAAATTGACACGGGTGATAGTCCTCCTGTTTTTTCGAGACCTTATCGCTATGACAGGGTCAAACAGGGTATAATCGACTACCATGTTCAGAAAATGTTACATGATGGAACAATAGTTCCATCAACATCGCCCTACGCGTCTCCAGTTGTTTTATGTCGGAAGAAAAACGGGTTGCCGTTAGATGACCCAGAAGCTTATAGGTTTGCAATAGATTATAGGAAGTTCAATGCGATCACGAGATATCCGCGATATCCGCTACCAATAATTGATGATTTGATCACTAATATTTCGCACACCGAAATTATGACATCACTTGATTTACGTAGCGGATACTTTCAGATGGCAGCAGACCCCAAAGATGTTCATAAGACGGCGTTTGTTACAAAAAATGGTACTTTTGCATTTACTCGCATGCCATTTGGCCTTTCGGGGGCAGCACCAAATTTTCAAAGGGCCATAGAGATGATCCTCAAGCCAGTCCTCGGGCGTTTTGCCCATTGTTATATGGATGACGTGATTATTTCGTCTCCATCTTTTGAAAGCCATGTAGAACACTTACGGGAAGTATTCAGATTGTTGCAGGAGGCTGGTTTGATGTTGAATCGCGAGAAATGTCATTTCGCGAGGGAACAATTACGTTATTTGGGTTTAGTTATTAATAAAGAAGGAGTTAAAACAGATGAGGAGAAGGTAAAAGCAATTATTGAAATGAAACCTCCGAAAACTGCCAAACAAATAGCAAAATTTTTAGGAATGACGGGTTGGTATCAAAAGTTTATTAAAAACTACGCAGACATGTGTGAACCCTTATATAATTTAAAACGAAAAAACTCTAAGTTCCGTTGGTCGGAATCAGCGCAGGAAGCCTTTGATCGTATTAAGAAAGCACTGACAGAAGCTCCAGTGTTACAATTACCAGATTTTTCCCAACCTTTTGAACTCTATACGGATGCAAGCTCCGTGGGGGTAGGAGCAATATTGACACAGAATAATAGGCCTATGGCGTTTGCCTCGAGAACTTTAAACCGAGCAGAAAGGAATTATAGTGTGACGGAACGTGAATGTTTAGCTGTCATATGGGCATTAAATAAATATCGCACGTATTTCGGATCCTTGCCGGTTAAAGTGATAACATACCATGCTGCACTTACCAAATTAACGAATGGAAAGAATTTGTCGTCTAGAATGATAAGGTGGACGCTTAAGTTGGCAAATTTTAATGTAGAATGGGAACATCGCCCAGGTACGCAAAATTTAGTGGCTGATATGTTGTCTAGGAACCTGCTGGAAAGTAATGAAGAACCAAAGGTGTCTTGTGCGGTGATTAGATCGTTAGTATTATCGTCTAGAGAACAGTTGAGAAAGGAACAGAGAAATGACCCGGAGCTAGGGCACATCATGAAGTATTTGGAAAATCCGGACGATAGTTCCATTAATGAATCAATCTGCAGAAATTGGTCCAATGACTTTAAAATCGTTGACGGTTTGCTATATTATGCAAAATATACAACCACACTAGGTGAATTAAGGGTATTTATACCTAAAACATTACGTAAAGATGTTATGCGAGAATTTCATGACTCGCCGATGGCAGGTCATTTAGGAAAAAAGAAAACCTACTTAAAATTAAAAGACGCGTGTTATTTCCCGTACATGAGGAAATACATTTATAAATATGTAGCAACCTGCGACCAATGCCAAAAAGTCAATTATAAAAACGGATTACCAGCTGGTCAGTTAATTCCGATAATAACGAATTTTCCGAATGAAATCGTATCTTAAGATTTGTTAGGCCCATACCCTGCAACTAGTCCAGAAAGCTATAGATTTATTTTAATAATTACAGATAATTTTTCTAAATGGGTTGAAATAGTTCCCTTAAGGAAAGCTTCGGCTAAAGCAATTGCCAATGCATTTTTTGAGAATTATATTGCGTGTTATGGAGCTCCTGTAAAATTAATTACCGATAACGGCCCCCAAATGATATCCGAAGTTTTTGAGCAAGTATGTCGCAGGTTGCACATAAAACACGTTAAAACTGTGGTATATCGTGCACAAGCTAATCAAACAGAAAGAGTTAATCGCACTCTTTAAAAAATGATTTCGAGTTTTGTCGCGGATAATCACACTAACTGGGATCAATTTCTGCAAGAGTTCGGTTATGCCATTAGGACAGCAGTACATGAGACAACGGGTAAAACACCGGCGGAATTATTTTAGGTCGAAATTTAATCACCCCTTTTCAGAATTTAGTTATGGTAACTGATGGATCAGATTTAGTTTGTGGGAACATAGAAAGGTTGTTTGAGGAGGCTAGAGTTCATACAAAGCGCCAGCAAGAGAAGTGGGCGAAATATTATAATAAAAAAAAGGCGTGAAAATAATGTGAAAGTTGATGATCTAGTATTAGTTCAAACTCACCCGTTAAGTTCAAAATGTAAAAAAATAGTAGGTAAATTTATGCCAAAGTTTGAGGGCCCATATAAAGTTCTGAGTGTAAAAAATAATAATAATTTAGTAATATTAAAATTTGGTAAAAGAATAACGGTTAATGTGGACCAGGTGAGAATTTACCATCAAAGAGAAGACAGTGTTGCGGAGTCGGAAAGTGACAATAGTAGTGATCATGGTGCAGTGGCATCAGTCAGGTCGGATGATGGGCAGTCGAGATTGGTGCAATCGGAGAGTAGTGGGGGTTGTCGTAAAGGATCGAAATCAGGAAATGTAAATGGCAGTAGAGATATAGTTGCGAATAGACGCGATGGAGTGGAGGTGAGAAAAAAACGTGGACGGACGGAATTTGCTGTTTCTTCGGGGGGGGGGTGTATATAATTTCAGGGAAAAAAGATCTTTCAGGACTGAAAGAGAGAAAAGAGGAAGGCCAGACTCTTGGAATGAAAACGTACAAAAGTAGAGACCAGAGGCCCAGGTAGCGCGAGAAAAAAGAAAGATTTCCTCGTCAATGCCCTCTCGTCTCTCCAGAAAGCGGTATAGAAAGGTGGAAGAAAAATAGTTCTGAAAGAGCAGTTCCAGGACCATCCCACAGATTCAAGTACAACAGACCTCATCAGGAAAGGAGCTGTCCATACAATCTTCGGAGCCGACGTCGAGTGGACAACAGCCAAGTTCCAGTTCTCACAAAGGAAAACAACGCCTCAGCAGGAGCATATCAACTTCAACGGACTCGATGGAAGATGAGACCCAGAAGGTTGGAGCGCAGAGTGGACAACCCTAGGACAAGGTCATCCAGCACAGAGGCCATGGTTGGAGACAAAGCCTATGCAGATTGGATCTAAAGACTAGCCAGGTTGTATAATTTAAATTTGTTTATTTTTTTTCTCTGACAGACAGTTTGGTGTATTTTCCATGTGGGCTAGTCTATTTTTTTTTTGTAAAATTAGCGTACAAAAGCGTCACTGAGTTGTGTGCATTTTCATATCGGTTGAAAAGACTTTTGTATTTAATTTTTTTCCAAATTGTGGAAAAACATTTGTTGAATTGCAATTCTTTGCTACACATTAAAGACGAGGCTTT
>BMAO01023175.1:0-32138 GCA_019973975.1 Trichonephila clavata | reverse complement strand
TTTTAAGACTCAAAATAATATGGCTTTTATTTTATACTCTGCTGAAACGTCTCTGTTAATGGGATATAATATGTTAACGTTTTATGTTAATAATATTTCCTTAATAAATATTACAGTCACGTTTCTTAAATTGCAACATATCGGTTTGTTACGACTACTGAATGAAATGTACGTATTGAATAAATAATTAAGACGATACATGCTATCAGGTGACCTGAAAGTCCGGTAACAATTGAAAATTCCATAAGTCAAGGAATAATGTAGCTAGAGTGGTAAAAACCGGCATACATGTTTGAAATGGCATAGGGTTTTATTGATACTAAAACAAGAATGGAAAAATGGAACTTACATGGTTCTTTTTAACATAAAAAAGCAATAATTAGCTTATATAACAATTCTTTTAGTGATAAACCATGTTCCTTACAACAAAAGTTCAAGATGTCGGTGGCCCTTCATCAACAATACTTGTAGTAGAAAACAGCACTGCGCATCGTATATTTAGGTATAGCGAGAAAATTGCTCTAGTATGTTGACTTTTAGTATTTGTAATGAGTTTGGACGATCATGATAGACTTGGACATCAGGAAAACCTGCAACCAATAATCATACGGATTTAGGTCAGTTTGGGGACCTAGAAGACCAAGCATGATGGAAGTTGTTGTTCAGCACGATATTCTCACCTTACGATGAATGTTCAAGAAATATTTTCACTCCTAATGACGATAAGATCTTAAACTGAACAATAACAGATATTTTCCTTTCTGAATGTACAGTTTTACTAATACAGCTTCTTCTTGCTGAGTCATAGGTGTGGTGTGGTGGTTAAAAGAAAGGGTTTCTGTTTAAGAGTAGCCCTCATCACTTGACCATGATTGAAAATTTCGTAGCCGTCGCGAAAAGCCCTCGTGTAGCTGAACATGTGACATTAATATTCACTCATTAATTTCTGGTAACGTCAAAATATTACAATAACTGGTGCTACTGCAGCTAGGTTTATACACGATTTTTATAGGGAGTCACCAACGTTTAGCTGCACAGACCATCTATTGGCCATATTTTTTAACTTATACTTCTTTTGGGACGTTAGGGAGAAAGGATGAGAGTAAATTTTTTCGATGCGTGGGCACACCGTCACGGATGTTATGACACCCCTGTCACAGATGTGATGAAAACCCTTTACGGATTTGACGACACCGATGTGCGCCCACACCGTTGTCTAATAACTTTGGAAGTTACTGAGGGATCTTGGCTATATGGGTGTCAATCGAATTAGCGTGTCCCCCACATGTATTTGATATCTATGTACTTATGGTTTTGATCGGAGAGGGCTTGCGCACTAAAATGTCAGTCATCCATGTATTCGTATGGGGAAAGAAATTTTCTAACATGCCACTTTTTTGGTGCTAGGAGACTGATATTTGGGGGATCGTAATAACTATAGTTATAAACCATATCTGTTGGGAGGCATCCCCAAATGGTTCATTTCCCCCCTCTACAGCTTTTTGGCCAATATCTCGGCACCTGAGCGTCACAATCCATTCCTACCTGGCTCATTCAATCCCTCTCTATCTGAACTTCCAGTTATTATAATTTCCTACTCATAGAGCTATTTCTTCCATGGTTTTTAATTATTTTAAACTTTTTTAAAGTTTTTAAATTCACAATATATTGGTTCCTGTCTGAGTCTCGGAATAGAGATTTGAACCAATTGTTCCACTCGTCAAGACCCATCCTGCCATCACTTCATTCCCATTGTGTAGGCATGGGGAGGGCTTAAGCACTAAAATGTCATGCTCCCATGTTTATCTTATGATAACTGGAAAAAAAAAACTTCACCCCCCTCAATATAAATTTAAGCTTGGGACTTGATTTTGGAGGTTCGCCATATTTTCGTATAAGCGAAGCTTTACGTGGAATTAGGCCCCTTCGGTGCCCATTTTCCCTACAGGGCTTCCCCAGTAATAACTCGAACCACACCGCCTGAATTCGATTGTTCTCCCTATGAGCATCCTGTTTTTTTTCAGTACAATACCCCCTTATTCACCCATATTTAACATTTTATTTAAAAATTAATTTTTTTTTAAATCTCGCATATCTCCGAGGATTTTTGAGCTTTGTTGATGAAACTCGGACCGTAGGTTTTCCTCGTTAAGCGCTTTCATCTGTTACTATCAGGGTGTAGATAGTGGGCCTAGGGAGCGTTAGCACTAAAATTAGAATCTCCATGTTATTCCTATGGGGTTCGATCTTTTGATGACGTCACGATATTATAGAGATAGAAGGATGAAACTTTGGGATCATCTACTACTCAGTGTATCGTTGGGATGTACGTGGCCATTTACATCATAGTTGCTTCCACTTCCCAGGAGGAGTTAGTACAGGCCAAGTTTCGAGTTGGTGGGTGCCCTGTTTCTACTTTATTTAATTGTTTTAAATTTTCTGATTATTTTAAAATTACCATAACTCGGGGCTTCTCAGGCAGATGTCTTAATTTTCTGGAGAACGATTCTTCCGGCTGAGACATTCAATATAAGGTATCATGTGTCACAATCGGTTTGCCTGATTTCCAGATACAGTCTGCCGAAAACCCTCCATGTTATTGGTTCAATTGTCAATGTGCAGGGGAGTGGGGGTTAAATTTATGTAAATCATGATTATCTTGGGTTTGGCTGGTCCGATTGAATTAAGGTATGTATCGCTCAACTCTAATCGTGATGACCTTTCGTCCTTGGCCCAGCTAGCCCTGCTCAAGATTTTTAGAAAGAATTTATTTTTATAAAAAATAGAATACTTTTACAATCTATAAAGTACCTATAACAAGTTGATTAAATATTGTTTCAGGATATATTTTTTCTAATAATAGAATGGGGTTCCCCCCCTCAAATGCCTTGTACTTCGTAGGGTTCCTCAATTTAAACTGTGTTTCACGGAACCCCGGGGTTCCACAATTGATAATAAAAAAATTGAAAAGAAACTTATGAATATGTATGCAAAATGGACTCAAGTTCTCTATGAAGTTTGTATAATTACAAGTATCTAAACCGCATCTTATTAATTAAAACTGAAAATGTTATTTATGTACAATAACTTTATTTTGCAAGACTTTTAAAACATTTATTGTAATATAACAGAAGAATATTAAAACCCCCCTTCTTTTCTTTGTATATATATAATTCCTACTAGATTGTGAATATTATTATTTTTTTACTACTTTGGGTTCCATGGGATAATTTTATACTCGTCAGCACAATGTCTAGAATAACTAAATAGTTTTCTAATGGAAAATGCACCATTTTCCATTTGTGGGGGAAAAAACACGTAAAATGAAGGAGAGGCATATCAACAAACTTATCACCATATTTTGATATTAAAATATAAATTTAAAGAAGAATAGCTCCTAATTTTTATTTTACAAACTCTCTCATGCAAAATACACAGCACATCTCACACAGCTATAAACATTTTAATGCCATTTAGAAAATTATGTTTAAGTGAAATATATTTTTCAATGTAAGTGGCTACAAAAACAATTCAACTCAAAATACGTAATGTGATTGCATTTAATCTCAATAGACATAGAACTAGACAGTTTGTGTGAAAAAAAGATCGTTAATTCATCGCATTATTGTTATTAAATTATCTATGCTTCAATAGATAAAAAATAATAAAATAAATAATAATTTATTCCATCTATTGATGCTGTATCTGTACGATATTTAGACAATATTTTTACAAGACTATTTGTATCATACTTAAGCATGTCTACTGAACTTTCAACAATGGACGTGAATTAAATAATAAATATCAATATGTATACGTTGCATTATAAAGATTGTCCATTTATAAATAATTTTATTATGATATTTAAATAAACTTTATTTAACTAGATAATGCGTTATAATAAAACGTTCAATGTATTAAATATCTTTTCTTTCCTATTATTAGTGTTTTTTTTCTACAAACGTAGGGGAACGCGAAGGATGAAATTTTTAGAAACATTTTTATCTTGTAAGCCAAAGAAGATTAACTTCTTACGTGCGTACATAAGTACAGACACACTTTTTTCTTAACTTTTTGTTTTTGTTTTAATAAAACTTTACGTCATGTTTAGTATGTTGTTTCCCATGTTTTTAGTTTGTATCTGAACGATGCTCTGAAGTATTAGTAATGAAATAAATAAAACTAAAATGATATATTTGAATGACACATATTTTGCATTTATTATTATTATTTTTAATATGGATATAAATATAATATTTCGTGCTTCGTCGAATCCAAATATGTTTTAAATTCATTTCATAGAACATAGTTTATGGATTTTAGAATTAAAGCTGAATGTTGAAGTTCTATGAAATCTCTACTCTGCGCTCTGTTACTTAAACATCAGAGATGGTTGAAGACGGAAATTATTCAGATGAAGAAGTACTCGCTGTTATTGGAGGTGCATATATTCTTGTGTTTACAGATTCAGGAATGATTGCAGAATATGTAGAGAACGACGAAGAGACAAAATGATGAGAATTCTCCTGCTACTCTCTTTAGTAATTCTGTTCGTTCCTTAACTAATTTGGTTGAGTTATGAAAAGACCTGATAAAATTACTTCGTTATAAAGTCACAGAAACTTCTTGAATTTACTTTGTGTTCTTGTGAAGCGAAAAATATGTTAATGCATTGTTTGGTCCATACAATTCGCTATTTTCTTGTTCTATTTTTGGTGGGTGTCAAGAAAGGGCACGGTATGATATATAGTTACAAAAGGAACTGATATTACTGTATATTTAATTAAAATAAGTCTGAAATATGTAGAATATACTTGCTTAAAATGTAATTTGTGTTTATGGATTAAAATCCATGTGATTTGTGTATTTTTTATTTCCAATAATGCCTTTAATTGGTTTGTATATTATGATTCGATACATAAATTTTGCTTCTAAAACATAAAAATTCTAATCTCTATCATTTCTTCTCCACACATTATTGAAAAATTCAAAGTTAGTTAACTGTTGTACATTTCTGTCCAAACAAAATACAACACCAAGATGGACTACATATATCACGTCGAAATTTATTTGGTAGATAACATGTTGAACACAGATCAAACGATTAAAATTACAGGCTCTTGTGGCGTAAGGATGATAATACAATTAGTAGTAACATAGCCACCATTTTTGGCTATAACTACTGCCACACGCCTCGGCATAAATAAAAGAGGTTTTAGATGTATTCTTGAGGTACAACAATCCATGAGCCTTACACATATTGGCAAAGGTAATCTAGAGCAACATTGGGTGGTGTATCCTGCACCAGTCGTGCAAGCAAGGACCACGTTTTATCGTTTGGTGATACATCGGGATAACAAGCAAGTCAAGGAAGCAATTCAATATGATGGGTAAAGAAGAAATCTTGAAAATAGAGTGCCACGTGTGGTCGTGCATTATCCTGTTGGAATATGAATGATGGCAAGAGTGTTGAATGAATGGGAGGAATATGGACTAAAACACCATAGAGACGTATCGCTGGCTATTCAGTGTACCGGCAATGCGTACTAGAGGGTTGCGGTAGTAAAATAAAATGCCATCCTAAACCATGATACCAAGTGCAGAACCATAGTGTTGATACATAAAGCTGCAGCCTCTCACCACAGTGTTTCCAATAGGACTATCGTGACGTTATAGCAGGCTTTCCACTGTTTTTGTCTGCCATTCATCGCACCATTGGCGGAGCAAACGTCCGTGGTTTCCAGTCAATTGTAATCGAAGCAATGGACGCACTGCGATTATTACTTCGATTATTGCTGCTGCAAACGCCGTCGGCTATTACGAGCGGACAACGAATGATGCAAAATGAACTGAATTTGCCCTTCTACGGTTCATGATCAGACTGCGTGACCAAACTCTGTCTTGGAACAATAAGACTGTCATCATGGACAGTGGTGCAACGAGGTTGGTGTCATTGGATCCGTAGGTCCGTCGTTTCTTCCTTCATCCAACTATGACAGATCCCCAACACAGTTGCTTGGTTTCGTCCAAAACGTTGACCGATTTTTCCGAAGGATAATCCGCCATCACCATAAGCTAGTATTCTTCCTCGTTTGAATTCAAAAACTTGATCAAAAGACGTTCGATGTCTTCCACAAAGCATAGGTAAACAGTTTACTCAAAAAATCACAGGAAAAAACAATTGCCGTACTTCCAATAGCCAATCTGTTTTCTTATATATCTCTTGGGGGTGGCGATACGTTCACCCGTTTTGCGAATCTGTACTATAATGCTAATGATCTACATGTTTCATCGCCGCCAACGCATAATTTAAATTTATTATACTTTTTGTGCATACTTCAGGGTGTTTCAATTTCTCTGTTCAGCAGTTTATAATCACTAAGGAAACTTGAAATATCTAAATATATTTTAGAAAGTTGATTTCCATGAAAACTCTTTTGGACATTTATTTTGACGTCATTTCAAGAGTGTCTAGTTTTCAAGAAATTAGTGCTACATTTAATTAATTAGTAATATATTCTCTATCTTTAGAAAAATATATTACTAATTAATGATGGAAAAATCCTATTTTCTTAGACAATATTGAAGTTTAAGACTTACTACCTAAGAATTATTTAGTGATTTTGCAACATAATAAAAACAGAATGTTTCGTACTCTCTCTGTGACAAAATAGTTAAAACACCCGCATGTATACATACATATATATATATATATATTCTTTTATATTTAAGTCTGTTATTTTAATTTTTCATATCTCTTTTTAAATTCCGTTGTCTCGTTATCTTGCAATTTCAATTCTTTTCAGTTTTAATCATGTTTACCCATCTCTCTCTTGTAGAGAAATTTTGATTATATATATATAAATAAATATATTTATTTATATATATATATATATGAGAGAGAGAGAGAGAGAGACAGATATGCACATGAAACATTTTTCAAAGCTATAACACGGGGAATATTTTCTTTAAAAAGACATGCTGAGTTTATATTTTAAAGGACTATGTATCTTTTTTATTTATAGTATGCATAAAAGAACATGTCAGATTTATATTGGAATAATCGCATCTAACTATGCCTCCAATATTATTGTCCACATTGAAGTATATTATGGTAGCATATATTTGTAAGTAATTCATGGTATGTTTATGAGTTCCGTGTATTTTCAAATTATGGAAAATGCACTTTTTGTTCGATTCCTTGCATTCTGTGCATATTGAAAAGTTTCTTAACTAATTGAATTTCTTAGAACTATTAAAATGTAAAGAATTTTCTCTTCCATTATTCATATAATTTTTTAATTCAAAATAAAGATAATTTTGTATAAAATTTTGAAAAATAGTATTGGAAAACTTTCTCCTGAATCGATTTATACATTGCAGCAGATAAAGGTTAAAAACATTTAATATACGAGCATTTGAAGGAACAAAGCCAAAATGAAACTTCTCTTGGAATTCCATTTGAAAACATACTTTGCTTACAAACGAATTATAAAGAGACACAATTGTTAAGTTCTTTTGTGCCATGTTTTTCAAAATATAGTGTGTATAATGGACATGTTTATAACATACGAATCCAAAATATAAGATGTATACTACCGAATTCGCTGAATTTGATATTTCAAAAGAATTAAAGAAAATCTGAAGACTAATTTTGTTTCCTTTATTATGTTTACACTTTAAACTGCCTATCTCTAAGATTCAATATCAGAATGTATAAATTAGGTTTCATTTTCAATATTTTGTAAATGATATTTTATACTTTATACAATATATAAGGGTGATCAAATGAAAAGGTACGAAACGACATAAAAATGAAACAGTTAAATATTTGCATATTCCGCCATGAGAGAATGTAGCGAGACATCTCGGGATGCCATTTGAGGCTCTGACTGGAATCGGATCATGCTCGGGCGCCCGCATGCGCAGGAGAGAGCAAAAGCTCTTATAAAAAGCGGCGTCCAAATGATGCGGAGTCCGTATGAGGACAGGATGGCGTTCGCGTTGCAAAATTCGATGATTGAGGAGCAGCGAAGTGTTATCCGATTTCTGACAGCGGAAAGTGAGAAACCGGCAGCTATTCATCGGCGGATGGTGACCGTTTACGAAGAGAAATGTGTCTCTGACAAGTCTGTCAGAAAATGGAGTGCCCGTTTTCGTGCAGGCTGTGAGAGTGTGGGTGATGAACAGAGACCAGGCCAGACAAACACTGTCATCACAAGCGATCTCATCGACAAGGTGGACGACCTAGTGAGAAGTGATCTGCATGTCACATTGCGAATGTTGGCTCTGAAGGTGGATGTTAGCTATGGAACCGTATGGACAATTGTTCACGACAGGTTGCGATTTCGGAAGGTGTGTGCCGCTTGGTTTCCGAAGCAGCTCACCGACAAGCAAAAGTAACTGCGTATGGGACTAGCACTGTAACATCTGTTTCGCTATCAGGAAGACCCCACTTTCATGAAGCGGATCGTCACAGGTGATGAGACCAGGTGCCATCACTACGAGCCAGAGACAAAGCGGGACAGCATGCAGTGGAAGCATGCGTCGTCACCTCCCCCTAAAAAGTTCAGAGCCGTGAAGTCAGCAGGTAAGGTTTGCTCACTGTCATTTTCGACGCTCAAGGTCCGCTACTTGTGGAATTCCTCGAGCACAGAAAAAGCATTAACTCCGATGTGTACTGTGAGACACTCCGACGCCTACGCAGGTCCATCAAGAACAAAAGACCGGGGCTGCTCATGGTGGGTGTGGTTCTGCCCCATGATAACGCGCGTCCACACGTCTCCAGAGTCACACAAACGGAACTGGACAAGTTCAAATGGGAGACGTTGGACCATCCACCCTACAGTCCGGACATGTCGCCCTGCGATTTCCATGTGTTTGGTCCACTGAAGAAACACCTGAAAGAGAAGCGCCTCAACTCGGACGACGTACTCAAGGACACTGTGAAGGACTGGGTCTTGTCACAGCCACAGGAATTCTGGGAACAAGGAATCCTGCGGCTTGTTCATCAGTGGGATCGTTTTGCTCAGGCCAATGGTGTATATTTTGAATAAAGTCTACATTTGTACCCACCGTGTCGTTTCGTGCCTTTTCATTTGATCACCCCTTGTACATTACTAACAATGAATTTGCAATAATGAACAATCGTTTTGATTTATCTTTACTTAAAGTATCTTTTTTAATTTCTAATGGGCGGCGGATTGGTGTTTTACCATTGCAGACCCAGTTCATTGCCGGAAGCTGATATTTTTTTTAGTGCGGCACCGTATAAATGGATACCAATTGCAGCAGGTAGTTTTGACATCCATTTTCCTCTTTAGAGGGAGACATCAGACCCCTGACGATGCTAACCTGTACTAGGATTTAATTTTGCCAAAAGCACCCTTGCCAAATAAACACTATTTCAAGGCTTAACGCAATGAATTAAAATGTATGTCTTCTTGAGAAAAAAATGTACATATTATTTAACACTCACAATCAGGTCCTAATTTATTTGAAAAACTTGGATTTTTTTCCATACATTTTACAACTGATTTTTTTTTAGGAATTCCCTGACAAATTATTATTTTTTGAAACTTTCTATTAACAGTGTATGAACTATTAGTAGATGAACTATTGTACTAACTACTAACAGTGTATGAACTGTTAGTAGATAAACTATTCTACTAACTACTAACAGTGTTTGAACTATTAGTAAATGAACTATTCTATTAATAGTGTAATTGATTTTAAACATCGTATTTTCTAACACGAACATCATTGGCTGAAGACAACGAAAATTGAGAATGACACCCTGAGCTAGTACCTCATTCTCCAAACTTCCATCGGTCTCCAGTGTGAGAGCTGCTTTGAACCTCTATAGAATTAAGGTGCATTAGCATATCTCTGTCGTCATTCTTTAGGGACACTAGAATTCTAACACATTAGTCAATGCGAACACCACTTGCTATTATTTCTTGTCTCATATTGGCTCAGTTAACTTGACTGTTATTAATAGTGCAACAAATGTACGTGAGATTGTCCTCATAAAGGTTTAATGGACTAAATGAATAAAATATTCTTAATCAATTTACAGGCATTTTTATGCATAAGAACGCATTATAAATGCAATTTAATTATAACACTTTTTATAACAATTGTTGAAAGTTTTTCAAAATATAAAAAGTTTAACTATCAACACATACACACACATATCAAAATATTTGTATCCAAAGACCCATTTTTTGCAAGACTTTTAATGGTATTCTGTGAGATTCAGAAAAGTAATAAAGACTTTTGTTTCTCCTCTGTGTGTGTGTCCAGTGTATTCTAGTGTTTACAATTGAACTAATTAGCCTATACCTATTATTTTTTTCTATTTATAAGTTGGTGAAAATAAATTTAAAGGAATCTCTAAAGACTTTTGAATGATAGGAATACCACATATCAAACGTGTTCTCATTTCTTTTTATTTTCAGTACACATTTTGCCTTTGAAAAAGTATGTTAATTTTTCATCATTAATTCTGGGCATGTAATGAAAGATAAGCTATCAAGTAAATTGACTTAATATCGTTTTATAAAAATTGATACTTTGTAATAACTTTTCTAAAAATATATATAAGTTTAATTCAATGATAGTTTTTAACGCTTTTATTGTAAGATAGTTATTAATTATTGAAAAATTACATTGAATTTTGCAGGATTATAATTTTTTTTTATTGAAAACAATAATAGAATCCTCGTGCACCACAAAGTATCACACATGGCTCACAGAAGTAAGTATTAATCACACAATACAAAGGAAAAAAGAAAAAAAAAACAAAAAAAGAAAAAAAATAATAACCCCTTGAGGTTAGGAAGCATTAAAAATACTCATAACAAACTCACTGAACTTTTTAAAAGTACTTCTGGTGGAAAGCAGTTGAGGAAGATTTGGAGGCCAATTTACATTAAGTCCCTTGAATGCCAGTCTTAGGATATTCCGTTCTCTTTCAAACTTGGAACACAGAAGCAGCACATGTTCTACATTTTCCCCGCCACCAATATCGCAATCACAGGAAGATGACGGAACTAAATTAAATTTGTTCAAGTAGCTTTTAAAGTTGCTATGACCAGTTAGAAATTGGGTTATTTTGTTATTAGTATAAAGATGAAGGCAGGACAGTCTCTTATTAATGGTTGGAAAAAATTTCTTTGTTATATTCCCATTATATGATGTGACATATTCTTGGTTCCAAGACTTCACCATTCTTTCCTTCATAATCTTCTTTTAAATGACTTAGGAATATTAACGGCAATGTCAATTTTGCGCTTGGTTGCAGCCTTGGCTAGCCAATCGGCCTGCTCATGATTATTTGAAAGCTTAGTTTCTTTTCTTCCAATTTTTTGTAACTTTTTCTGAAACATTTATTTAATTATTTATTTTTTACTTTAAATACCAATGAAGATACTGAAAAATGGGAGAAAATATAACGAATTAAATTTATTTAAATTGAATATCACAATAAAAACAAAATGATTTATTTAAAAATATTTTCTTTACTAAGAAAATCTTCATTTTAAATTTTGATAAGAAAAATGGAGTTTGAAATAAAATTAAAAATATCATGAAATATTTTTAGCAAGTTAAAGATTTAAATATTGAAAGATTTCAAATTATCATGGTTTCCAAAGCAAGGGGATGTGGTTTCTAGAAATAATTTTGATTTGAATTATTTGTCAGCGTAAATCAAAATTTTAAAATAGGTTTCTCACATCTATGAAAAATATTCAATACTTATAGCAATAAATATAGATTTATTTCATAATATGCGTGAGAAAAAGATCGAACGTAGACAGAATACCAATGATACAAACCAGCGAGAGCTTATTAATTACATTTCCTTTGTCTCTATTTCAAAGGACTTAAAAACAATTTCTGTTGTACATCAAGAAGTTATTCTAGTAGAATCGCATTTTCTTGGCAATAAGGTTCAACCGCAAAGGAAAAAACAAAATAGTTGTTTTGATTGAAAATTATAAAAAATTTGTTTTTCATATTCACTCTAATCAATACAACATGGAATTTATTTGAATAAAAGCTGTGTTATAGAAAATATGGATTCATTTAAAATTAAGAAGCATAAAAATGATCAGAACATCAAAATACATCATCTGTTTCGTTATTATAAACTGCACATATTAGTTGATGTCTTACAAAACAGATACGATTCATTCTGTATGCTCACATACTTATTTAATGCAAAAATAAGATAACTAGTGATGTACTTTATAAGTAATACTGCAATGCACAAGAAAAGTCTTAACTATTTCTTAAATAATACATTATCACAATTATAACTAATTTTGTAATAATACTATGTTAGAGTATTTTTTTGAAATTCACTTTGGTAATAAAACCTTGTATGTACTAAAAAACTTTGTTTTCCCCATTAATGTACTCTAAGTTAACAGTACACTATTTTTAAAGAAATGAACATCAAGGCTTTTACATATAACTCGCTACATGTGAGCCGGCTTTGCAGGGTCTTCTTCCCGTACAAAGCATTTTGCAAATGGAAATTTCTCCTTCCCTTCTCGTTGTCAGCACTTTTGGGTGCGTGTCCAATTTTTATATTTATGTTATTAAAATTCCCCCTTTTTCCCCCCTCCCTTTCCCTTAAAAACCTCTCCACTTTACAACGACTGACTGGTATATTTCCCCTTCGCTTAGCCCGCCGTTCTACGACTTTCTTCTGAGAGTATAACTTTATATCTCAATAGAAATTTCCCCTTTCCTTCTCAACACCAAGATGTGGGCACATGCGCGATGAGAGAGATTTCTATACTTATGTCATTAACATTATTTTTTCAACGTTCTTATTTCGAATACCAATTTACAAAACTAATTTAGTTTTATACACAAGAAAACACACAGGGCACTATTCTATTTTTAATCATTTAGTAATGAATAATGGAAAACAATGCTACTTTATTTATTTAAATTTATTAAATTAAATCTAGTTTTGTTAATTAATGAAACGAAAGATATCCTTATTATTAGCTATTGGAAGAGCTGTTTCTTTCTGGTTGCTGTACGATTAAAAACATGTAACTATAACAATAGAGCTATTGGGTAAGAAATAAAGATTATAGAATTTTTGTTTACATTCACTGTATAAAAAAGATTTAAAAAAATAACACTGTCTGATAAAAAAAAAAAAATTGGCAATTTCATATATTCTTAAGGTTTTTCAGTAAATCCATTTTTTTAAGAATACTTACTTCCATTTTTGTGATGTATTATAAATAAAAACTATATGCTCGCAAACATTATTTTATATTTGTAAAAACAAAAAAATACTTTGTAATTAAGAGTAATAGAATTGATTCGGAATCTTCATTATTTGCATTCACTATATATGTAAGAAAAAAATATAAACAAAGAAAACTTTCATCTGGCAGAAACATTTCAACACTTTGTTCTGACAATGTCAGTCTTTTGTTCAATTTTTCTTTCAATAGTGTCTTGCAGTATCTCACAAACAAGAAATGTTAGTAAATTGAAGAAATTTGTTTTATGACTAATACAACGTGTCTCACATAAAGAAACTGGTGTGGCAGTTAGGAGAGAGGTGCCTGCTCAGGTGTCATCCTCATCAATTCACCATGGTTGAAAATTACGAGACCCGTTGCCAAAAGCCGTCGTGTAGTTGAACAGTACGAGATTAATATTCACTCACTATTCACATAAACAAATAATAGAGTTGCCTACGCACTTAACGAAAGTTGGTTTTCCCCACATTTGCCATAAGAACTCAAACTCGTGAATTCTGTGACATTTTTACAAAAAAATAATTATTACTGGCATTTGGCGATTTTTGTTATTTTTAGTTGCATTTCTATGGCTTCCTAAAACGGAAAAAAAAGCTCATTTAAAAAACAATTTTATGCATAAAAATTTCAAGAAAAGTAAAAAAAAAAAATTAAAATAACAACATTTTATAAATTTCTTAAGGAATATTAGCAGTACTCCGTTTCAGCAGCAATAAGAGAGGTAGAAAAAAGTTCTTGAAAAAACGTTTTAATTTCTTTAAAATTTAAATTAAGGAATATCCATATCAATTTGTAAATAAAAATGGCATATGTTTAGAAATTGTGATTTTAAAATTATATTTCAAGTTAAGGAGATGTTAAAAGAATTTTTTTACATCAAAGTGAGTGAATATACAGATAAAACACTGTTATGAAGTATCAGTTTGGCTACAAACTGGTTTTCGACGCCAACTTAAGTCATTGTTATAGCAAAATCATTGTTACAACAATCAGACGAATCGAGTTCTTAAACGTTTTTAATTATATCTAAATAACTATAATTCCAGAATTTAAATGATTAACACTGATTCCTTGGATAACTCCAGATCTTTTTTTAGTGCATTTGGCGTCTTTCTGCGTTCAGCGGTTTGTGAAAAGATAGCCTCACATAAATATATACACACCTTTTTTACCTTCATATTTTCATAGTGCAAATAATATTGATCGCATACTCAAGGCATTTACCACTTCGAATGTCAACTGAGAAAATAAGGCCCAACAAGCTAGAAATGGAAATTTATTACCAAAAAAAATCTTCAAAGCTAGTTTATATATCCTAGGGAGAATTTCAAAGGTTTTCTCATGAAGATTTCATATGCATAAATCTTATTTATAAATATTTCACTGATTTATATATAACCGTATTTGCTTATTCTATTCAATAAATTAATATATGTTCTTTGAAATATAAAATACTTTCATTGAAAATCCAACGACAGCTTTTATTTGGCATTGACCGGTATGAAAATGTCTTCCAGAATTCAAAGAGAATATTTTGTTTCAATCTTCAGGGAATGTCTGAGAGCGGTTTGTTATAACGTACAATTTCAAATGAAAATGTTGTTCATACAAATGCCGCAAAATTCTCTCTGCCTTGAGATGCATATTAATGTGTGTGTTTGCGCATTTAAAATCATTCACGGAGAACAGAATGCGAGGACGGAAAACGTTGATATTTGTAACTACCGGGAAACTACTGAATCTTGTCATAATTAATGTGTTTGTTCATAAAGTTGCTTTGTAACAAACTAATAAAATATTGCATTTAATTATCTCAAAGGAAGGAATGAGACGTCTGGCAGTGCATTTTTGAGATATTAAGTAAATATTCGAGTAAGCGGATTGATTCTAAATAACTTTAGCCTCTTGGGACATTGGATTGATGTCATCAAAAACAGTGAATGTTATAACTGCAAATAGCGGTCAAAATTTAGAACTGCCATGTTCAAAAAAATAAATGTGTAGAAAATTATGTATATTTGATTGGATTATATATATTTTAAACATACAATTTTACTTCAAATTGAATACTAATGCTATTGATATTTTCACAGAACTACATAAAAATTGAAAGAATGAGTCAGCATTTCATTCATCCTAATAAGCATTTGAGGGTATCCATGCCTGTTTAATGACTAAATGTAAAGTAATATCTGATTGTTTTCTGTATTACAACGTTTCTCAAACTGTGGGGGGGGGGTGTCCCCCTAGATGACGTAATAAGCCTACAAGGGGGGGGGGCGAAAGTATATCGAAAATAAAAATTTCAAAAAATTTCATTTACTGGAATGAATTACACTCATGTCCATAAATTAAGGATAATTCAGAATCACACAGAAATTGAACTCTAAAATAAAAATTTCACCTGTAGAATTATCACAAACATCTTGAAGAAGTATATGCAAATTACAGGAAACCACCAGATGGCGCGGATAGTACGTCACAATGACGAGAGTGTAAGGGAGGGGTATATAAGGAAAGGTGGCAAAGAAGTAAAATTGTTCACAAGAGCTTTAAAAGCCTTTCAGTGCAATAACCGCATAGTTATGGCACAAATGAAGCATTTGGATGATTGTTTACGTGGTAGAATTATCGGAGACTGGAATGTCGACGTACCCAGCTGGAAGTATCCGAGGAACTTGGAATCACCCAGAGTGTCATCTCCAGGCTTTGGCAACGATTCCAAGATGATGGTAATGTGAGTAGATGTTACAGCACAGGTCTCCCCCGAGTTACAACGCCGAATGAGGACCGGTATTTGGCAGTTACTGCCAAAAGAAACAGACGGAGCACAGCATCAGACCTATCTCGTCAGCTCTCTTCAGCTACCGGTACGACAGTTTCAAGGCAGACCGTGTACAGACGCTTAGGGCACATTGGTCTATATGCTCGTAGGCCTGTCAGATGTGTTCCCTTACCGCATTTAGGGAAGTTGTAAATAATGTATTCCTGCTGCGCTTTATCCCATGTGAAACAATTTTATGATATTTCGAATAGCAGATAATGATTGAAGAGAGAGGAGTATTTCGCCAAGGGATTATTTTTAAGAATATTCTGAATTATATAAAGCATAATAAAAAACGTTTTACGCAGTTCTCTTTTAAAACTAACATCCATATTTTTATACTGAATACACTTTTAGCCCTGGAATGTTCGCAGAAGGCGCAAAACAACCTGAGCCTTACGGAATAGTTAATTCCGGGAAAACTGTTTATTTATTTACCAATGAGCTTGGCTGTATCCGCCTATATGACTGTCTGCAGACTACCAAAAATGTATTTGTCACATATCTCCTTTTTTTGAGAGAGGCAAATGTGTCTTTACAATCTTAAAGTAAGTGTTTTGACTGAGTTCCCCAGTCGACCACTTTTGTTCCGAAATATTTTCTATGAACACAAGATACATTTTTTCCCTGCGATAAATGTAATTGAGCAGAATATAAAAAAAAGAAATGGGCATCTGTGATTTCTATTGATAGAAGTTGAAAGGGATCAAGCAAGGGGAGACCCTACTCAAATAATGCATATTAATCATTATAGTGAATGTAAATTTTGGAAAAAGCGATGAACATGAAAGGAAAGGAAAACATTCAAATGCTACTTAAAGAACTCCATCAAAAAATATGCAGAAATAAATGCACCACATGACAAACTTCGCTCTGTCAAAAAGACACAATGAAGATAAGTTCATCATGCTATTTGTCGTTCATCAAAAGACGTTGAAGCTACAATAACTTCAACAAAATATGACAGTTTTGCCGGCAAACAACATTCCTGTTATGTTAGCGGAAATGTGTCTGTGATTTGCGTCCTTCATTAAGTTCTCGCACATTTAAAACATTTTAATTCAGTTTTATTGGATTTTTTCTCAAGTTATTTAAGAAAAATTGAAAAGTCCTTGAAAGTAGGTAAGTATACTTTCTCTTAACTAAATTGTTCACTAGAATTGTGATTTTTATCGTGTATAATAAAAATAATTATAAAAAATTGATTGGGGTGATTCACTCTCCCTCGCGCCACCATTAATGTTAGTATCGATTGCGCGCGTGCTCCCGTGTTAAAACATTTTCAAGTTGTCTTGCTTTAAATATTAGAAAATAACACAATTATTCTTCATCGTTTTTTTTACATTTTTTTTCATTATTCAACATTCATTCTAAATGCTAATTCAACAAGGCTTAAATTACAGTTTATTTTTTTCGAAGAGTTGCAGTCCATAGATTTCAACTCTGGCAAAATTGTCTCCAAACATTGTTTTTACGATCTACAATTGATGCTGGCAAAATAAGATATCCTCGCCAATAGTGTGAGGCTTTTTACATATGCCTATTTTGTATGATACTTTGTAAGATGTAAGTAAAGCTTTTCCATTCACAGACAGTGCTTTTTTAAAAAAATATTCTTTTTGTTTTTTATATGATTTTAATTTTAATTCAATGAACTCTCGAGGCTTGTTAATGTACTCACCATGAAGCGTTTCCAAAGATCTTTTCAGTTAATTAGGTTTCATATTGTCTACTACCATTATATTTTTGAACAAACAAATCACAGGGGTTTTTATTGTCCGTTTACTTTGGTAGTGGTAAATCGAAAATTTAAATATTTTTGAGAATACTTACTAGATTTAATTTTCGGAACTATGCTCTTGTGTGCAATTGTTGATGCTTAAAAATGACTTAAAGATGCTTAAAAATGACGACTTAAAAATGTATCCATGTTTTTTGTTAATCTACTGCCGTAAATACTTAACACTAAGAATTACAATTAAATCGTAAATTATAAAATGTACATTCAAGGTAGATTCGTAGCTATAGAAGTATCGACTCGAACGAGACTTACTGGAATTCTACGAGGTACAGCATTTTTACATGTTTTGCCCAGATGTCCGATAAGATGCTGAAACTCACTCAGACATGCGCGAGATAAGACAGATAGCAACATATAGCATAGACTATTTTACTAATGACATTCCTACTATTAGAAATGGATAATAGAGGAATTGTATTTTTAATTAAATATCCTTTTGCAATCTGCTCGAATTTAGAAATTAGTCAAAGAAGAAAAAAAAACTTAATAATTATCCTATTACTTAAAATATATATTATTTAAAAGTAACATCACACAATTTAATATTTATCTTGTTAATTTGTACGGTTAATAATAAAATTCGTATTGCAGCTTTAGCACCAAATGCATTATTAATGAATTCAGTACATTATTATTGCATAAGGGGGGCGATCAAAATTATGATTGCAAATTGGGTCACTAGTAGTGAAAGTTTAAGAAGCACTGCTGTATTATGAGTTATAACATAAAAGATTAGTTTTTAGTGTTATTAGTTTTGATTGATTTCTTAAAATAAATATTTAACTAGGGCATTAAATATCCCCTAACATTCCCAATATAGTTTTATAAATTTAAAGATATATTAAAAATTAATTTCATAAGTATTTTATTTATTGATGTTTTTTAAAATTCCTAATGCAATTGCGATTTTTTTAAAAGCACATTTGAGTATCAAGCAAGTAACATTGTATGTGCGCATGCCTTTTCTCTGAATTACCACTAAATGAACTACGTATTGAAAAATATACTCTTAGTAAAATATCTGTATTGGTTTTTTTCTTATCTGATACTGAATTTCGAAAAAAGTACAAACATATAATCAAAGTAATTAAGTTGGATATTTCAAATATAATATTTATGATGATTATACTTTATTACTTTAGTGATTATGTGTTATCTTCAAATTTTGATAAAATGATTCCTAAGAAAGATATTTATATATTTCTTTTTATAACATATTTAAAAGTTTAAATCAAGCTGAACAAAAAATTGAATGCCAAGTACTTCATTTAATGTTAGTCCATTGTCTATCTTTTATATAATGAGCATTTTGATAATCTAAAAGTTACTTTATATTTTAATAACTGTAAAATATAAAATCACACTAAAATAAATTACAGAATTAGTAATAATATGAAACATAAAAGGAAGTGAACTCAAAATTCCTGTTTGCAACTTTTTTTTTGACTGACACTATTTAGTTCTATGATAATGAAGTTTCGCTTATGGCAAAAAATTTAATATTTAAGTAATAATATATAGTGTGAGTAATCTTCAGATGAATTTAGATCTTAAAATATATATACATGTATCTCATAGTAACTAAATAGACATTGGAAATGCTTTATTTTATTGAGGTAAAAATATTATCGGACAATTAGGTATTTTTAACAGTTATATTTATATATATCCTGAAATGAAAAATTTTGCTTTTTTTATAATTTAGCACTTATTAGATATTTGAATAAATTATACATTTTTTCTTAAAATACTTCAGTAAAGAAAATAATTAAATAATGAATTCCTTGTGTGTTTTCTTTAAACTTTTGCTCTCCTTAAAACTATTGTAACAAGTACTACCAAATTTGCACATTAGGCAAACGTTATTAAATATGCACAGGGTTTATTAGTAGTACCTAATATAATTTATTCACTTATGTAATATTTATTAATAATATGAAATTCATCAAAACTATATGCAAGATTTTATACATTTAGTTAATTGTAAGTAACAGCCGGCTGGGTGGCGTGGTTGGTTTGTCGCTGGTTTTCTGCACCCAAGGTTGCGGGTTCAACCCCGGCCCGAGTCGGTGGATTTTCATAATGCAGAAATAGATAGCGGCCAGATCGTGTGGTTATACGGCATGTAAAAGATCCCTAGGGTATCTGTTTGGCTTGGATGCTCTCGGCAAAATTAAACCCTGGTGCAGGTTCGCATCGTCACGAGCTCAGGTGTCTCCCTCTGTGGAGGAAACTGGGCGTCAAATATGCTTGCTGTAATTGGTATCGCCTATATGGTGCAGCGCTAAAAAGTGATACCAGCTCCTGGGGAATGTACTAGGTCTGCAAAGGTTTAAAATACCAATCAGCCCCATTAGGAAAAAAAAATAATTGTGGGTAAATATTGAATTAATGAATGTATGATGGAACTTCGTCACACACACATTCAACTTGTTCGTGTAAATTGTATCTAATAAAATGTATTGGACAATGATTGATAAAAAGAATGGTGAGATGCTATTTGGATAGGATGAAAAATATATTATTGTATAGCCCGATATATACACCTCAAATAACTTCAAGAGAGCTATAAAATATAATAGAAACTTGAAAAAGAATATAAAATTTCAATTTTATGTGAAGTTGTGTTTCGAAAGTGCAAAATTAGGTTATAAAATTTGAAATCGTGTAGATAGCAAATAATACGTGAAGCCCGGAAGATAATCGCCAAATGTTTACACATTTCGTACGATGCTATTGAAATGAAGGTGACGAAAGTGGAAATGATCATATTATTTGTAATTTGGAAGAAGATGTAACTTTCCTCTTAAATAACTCCGTTTTTGTAGTACATAGAGCAGAATTAATTACGGACTAAATTTAATTTCAATAATAATTTTAATTAAGGAAAGAAACTTGTGGGGGTATTACTGCTAATTCCATACTTAACCAGAGAGTTACTCTATATTATGGATCATTGACGCTTAAAAAGACAGTTTAATTTCTTCGACTAATGTATTTTGAATAATTATAAATTAGTGTTTAATGCTGTCAAGTCAAATGTTATGATCTTGGAGAAGAGAGAAAACAACGTTTTCACTAGCAATCTCACCCTTAATAAGATGCCTCTTGATTGTGTTAAGGAACAAAAATATGATGGTATGGCCCTTGGCAGTAAATTCTGTTGGAAACAACATATTTTGCATCTCTGAAATTAATGCGAAAAAGTTCTGTCAGGGCTTAATAGAGTTGCCAGAAATAGCTATGAGCTCAAGTCCAATGTCTCTTTCAACACTATTATAAACAAGGCATTGTTCGATTTATCTGTTATGGTTCAGGAATCTGAGGCTCTGCATTGAAGAAGAAAATATATTATCGGCTCTTGCAAAAATTCAACGTAGAATACTTCTCTGAGTTATTTCTGTGTATCAAACAATAACCTATAAAGCTGTGTTTGCTATTTCGGTCTTTCCCCTATAGAAATATTTATAATCAGAAATAATGAATTCAAGATTGCAGAGAAGAACTGTACGAAAAATAGTCTAGATGGTTCCCTGCGATTGTCTGAGCTAACTCATCCTTCTGAACGATTTCCCCTTAAATTAGTTAATTACCATAAAAATATTGAAGACAATTTTCTTGTTGTCTGTTTTAGATATGGTAGCAAAATCAGCAGTAAGATGGGCCTTGCATTTGTTATCTCCCGAGATTTTATTGAAATTGAAACTCACCAATTAATAATAAGAGATGGATGTAGTATATTTCAGGCTGAAAATACTTTGCACAGCTCAATGGGTCTCAGGGGTATTAACTTTCTCTGAGGGCAGAAAATATAAACAATATTTATATATTTTATATATCACTCTCTGAAATTAAAATTAAATAATCAAATCTTTTAAACATTATTTATAAATGAATGGAGCTTCAGAAATGTGTAAAATGTTCAAAATATAACCATAATTTTAAAAATTATAAGCGTATGAAAATAAGAAATATTTCTATAAGAAATATTTAGTAAGTTGTACGTTGCGCATGCTATTTTCTAAAGTCGTAGCTTTAATTACTAGCAATTATGATTGATTTATAAAGTTAAATGTATCTGTATTACACCGTAGTATTTTTAAATAAATAGAATACTAATTTATATTTTTTGAAAAATAAAAAAAAATATTTTTTCAATTTTTTTTTTTAACTTTCACAATTTTTCAAATATTTTGAAATACAAAAGATATATTATTCTTAAAATAGTATGGCTTAAGAGTATGATAAATTTTATATTTCTATAAATTTTTATGCATCAAAAGCTACTATTTTATAAAATAGCGTACTGAATGCAAAAATTACTTAATATTTATTGCGAAATTACTTCTTATTTGCATATGCTTATATTTTTTTAAATTATGATTATATTTCAAACATTTTGTACCTTTTTGAAACCATAATCATTTGTAAATAATGTGTAAAAGCGAATTATTAGATTTAAATTTAAAAGAAGTATACCTGTTTGGAAATTGTTTATATTTTCACCCCTCAAGACAAAATTAACCCTCCTGGGATCCCCAAGCAGTTTCTAGGATCTGTTATAATGAAAACCTTTCATCGAATTTCTTAATTTGAGAAGCGATTCTATTTCATCTTTGTGTATGGCTTAAATAACTTTAATTCTCAAAATCAACTGATTGTTAAAACGCTAAATAATCTCAATTTTCTTCGATGCAGAGGTGTACAAGTTTTCTTTTGTTCGAGGTCATACGGAAATCTATGGTAATGGACATGTTCTGACTGGCTTGCAAAAGAAGCTACAAAATTAAACAATTTGATTTCTATGAGCATTTCAAATCATAGTACAAAAATGTTTTTAAGAAAAAAAACAATTATTTCTGAGTAGAATAACTTATATCAAATATCAAATAATGGGCACTTCACCAAGTAATCTATTCCTTCTATTCAGAGACGTTTAAAGGCTAAACATTTTCATCCTAATTTTAATCTTACCCAGTTTCTAAAAGGCCTGGAAATTTTAAAGCTTATTTAAAACGCTTCAATTTGTTGCCTACTGACCAATGTTCTTGCTCCAGCTTGAATTTGCTTGACTAAATTCACTTCTGAAAGATGTACTCTCAAAAATTGCCTACTAAAAAACCATATAGCGTGGCTTACTCCTTTCTCTGCCTTTCTTCAGAGCAAATATTCTTTTACATTGTTTTATGCGTGTATTAATTGTATTTCCCCCCA
This sequence comes from Trichonephila clavata, assembly GCA_019973975.1. NCBI lineage: Eukaryota > Metazoa > Arthropoda > Arachnida > Araneae > Nephilidae > Trichonephila > Trichonephila clavata. The sequence continues at coordinate 9,001 of BMAO01023175.1, read as the reverse complement.
TATTATTTAGATTGTAATTTTTTTTTTGAGTTTACTAACATTTACTGTACGTGTATGTATATGTGTGAATTTGTAAATGCACGTATATATATATATATATAATTGCCCATTTGTGTAAGTATTTGTATGTATGTATGATTTATCTATTTGTATTTTGAAAAACTTGTTATGATTGCACATGAGTTAACAAAACTTTACCATTGTATCATTTTTATTACTGACTGTCTCCTTTCTTGCATGGGATCAATCTTGTATTTTGTTCTGTATTTATGTATTTATTTATTCTTGTTTCTTTTTTTTTTCCTTTTTGATTCCCATTTGTGCTTGTTTTCCTCTGCTTGTAACTGTCTACCGCTATTGATTGAGTATTAACTTACGTTTGTAACCCTTGTGTTATACTTGTCGGCATTTAAGGAGTCTAATTCGAGTCTAAAAAATGTATTTTGAAGAATGTACTTGAAGAAAGCAAATAGAAAACTGATAGTATTTAAAGTTATTCAATTAAACTCAATGCTTCTATTGAACTAAAAAAAATTTAAAAATATTTGTTTGACAATCTTAAAATAAAGCTTATTTACTGTCAAATAAATTAATTACATTAGATTATACATACTTTGTCCCCCTGCATTGCTAAATGTTATTTAGAAAAATTTACAGAATGTTCAAAAACTGCATTTCTACATGAATTATGGTCAGTTTTGTATACACTTGAAATCATTTAACATTAAAAATAGTTTCTAAAAGTACAATTAATGACAAGCAATAAATCTTTTATAATATTATAAGTAAGTGTTTTATTTTATTGAATATCTATTATACAAAGGCAGATGTTTCTTTAGAATTAATAAAAACAGCGAAATTGTTCGTAACGTCACTATTTATTTTATAAGTATTTTCAGTTTCTGTTTTTGTGTTCTTAACTTGTCTTCTAAAAAAATGTTTTTTTTTTAAGGAAAAGGTGTTTCCAATTAAACTATTAGAAATATTTTAAACATAGTTTACATCTTAAATGTATTCAGATTGTAAACGAGAATGCGAGTTTTCTGCAAAAAGAGAATACAATGAACCCTTATAATATAAATGCAAAATTTATTATGTTTAATTTGGGGGGGGGATGAATATGAGTGTAAAAGTGTAAAAAAAGCAACTTTTATTTGCTTCTTTTGGTTTTTATACCCTAAGGAAAATTTTGCATTGAAAAATAATGTTGAATCCTGGTCATGTTAAGCCATTTCTATTTGTATACATTCATATTTATTATTAAAGGTCTTAAGCATTCGGCCTCTTCTTGCAAATTATTCTACAGCAGTGTTTCTCAGACTTTCAATATTTACAACCCAATAAACAATCATATTTTTATCGTGCTCTTTTCCATACACTAAAAATGAATTAAAATTAATAATACTATACTTTGACGCTGAAACTACAATACGACTTTAACCTCTAAAGTGCTCTCGGCGTATATATATGTCTCGCTGTCTTTTCGAAGTATGATATTTTCTGTGAACTGCTTTACATAAAATGTTTCTGAAGGCTTTGGAATACAAAAAAAAATGACTTTGACAGCGTATGTGTTCGCGAAGAATTTACTTATTTCAGAGAATCTGCTTATTTGTCCCTCTCTTTTTTACATTCACCCTGTCCCACCCTCCTAATTACACCACACACACTCGCCTACGTTTTAAACGATGGTATTGGGGAGAAAATCACATATTTTTTAATCGACATTTAGGGGATTAATTATAAAACGTACGACTTATGAAGATAAGTGTTAATTTTTTCATGTAATTTTATAAATGCCAAACCCAAGGGGTCATATAATTATTAAACTTGTCCTCAATATCATTAAATTAATTATAAAACACACTGCGCAGCACTGATATATTTATAAATGTATTATATCAGTGTAAATGTGTATTTTTATGTTGTCAGAATGTATATATATATGTGTGTTTATATATATATATATATATATATATATTATTTACTTTCAATAAATTAGTAATTTTTTTAAGTAATCTTTTGTTTTCGACTTTTCAATATGTCCACACCCTTCACAGGGTTATCACGCCCCCTTAAGGGGATGCGCTCCACAATTTGAGGAACACTGTTATGCAGTTAATAAATGCTGGGAAATAAATTGTTAATGATTAAAACTTATCTAATATATTTTTATTGTAGATTTATATTAGCTGAACATAATCTCTTCATAATCAGTGGTTTATTAAAGAGGACATATTTTTAATTTATGAAAGAGAACATTTTACAACTTTGAATCTTGCAAAAGATTAATATATCAAGGTGAGATATTAACTTTCAGAATCTCAAAAAAATAAATTCAATTAAAAAAAGAAGGGCGGTATTTCCGCGCATTATTTGACTGGAAAATATACTTTAAAAAGCTATTCAAACGACTTGTCGTCGAAAAAGTTGAAGCAAAATTTAATGAGCCGTGGCGAAAAGAAAAAATTAAAACATATTATCGCGTTGATTCAACTAATTAATATCACGCATAGGGAGGCATATGGTTTCCCGTATATTTTACAACACACAAAGTCTCTTCCTAATTAAAATGAATAGTTTAGTTTTTAAAGCCCTGAGATAGCGCCTGCCTCTCTCTAATTGTTCAGATAACGCGTGAGTTGTAGCAGGCTAGAGGAGTTGAGAAGGAAAAAGGAGAGATGATAAAATGAAAATGTAAGACATGTTTCAAGACTAATGAACATAATTGAAGAAAAACAGTAACAGAAGGGAGGTGGGTACTTTTAATGTTGAAAATTACAGCAATGAAAAGTTGATGCACGAGTGAACAAATTCTTTAACCTGATTAGAAGTGAGCGGACATTTTTCTTCTATTTTAACCCAATTATGTGTAACAAGATATCGAATTCACGTGAGGCTAATTCCCGAATAAAACTAATTTTAAATTATTGGATAATTTATTATTATACTTTGATATTTTTGAGAAGAAGGGATTCATGAACTTTTGAACTTATTCCACTATAGTGTTCTTAAGGTTTACAATTATTTAACATGTTATGTGATATTAAATTCATTTGACAAAAAGTAATCAATCTAATTATCTCAAAACTTGTATTCTGTATAGCAGACTGATCTGTGTAAAAATAAAAATTCTAATTCTGATGGTTAAATAGCAGGTATAAAAGTTTATTTTTATTTTATGAGTGTAAGGAAAGTTAAATGAGAAAAAAAACTAATATTTCTTAACAGACTTTGTATGTACCTGCTGATGACTAAAATGTACAATTTCATTTTGATAAGACATAATTGTATGTACACAACATGATGAATTTTATTGGAAAATAGCTTTATCTTAATATTCTGAAAAAATTGATATTTCAGTCTTCAGAACCAAAAATATTTGATAGATTATTATAACTGCTTGTAGAAACTAACAACAAAAAATCGCAATGTCATTTGAAGATGCATGGTAAAATACCAAATAGACCAAATAGTCATGAAGAGAAGACATTATACATGTCAAAACTTTGAAAGTAAGGGCTAACTGTTTAGTAACATAAAGCGAATAACAGATTTTTTACAAGCATATTACCAGCTAAAGTGAGAAGTGTTTTTTAATCATGCCTTTGCTTAAGATATTGATTTATATAGCTTATATTATATTAAGAGATATATTAATAAATTATTATTTCATAGCAACGTGTCAAGTAATTTTTTTTTGTCATTTACAAAAGATATGGTGAATAGATTTGACAGAAATACGATAAATAAATTAAGAAACTAGGTGCTTCTAAGTGTGTGCTTCAGAATTTAATTTTGGATCAAGACGATATGGTACCCTAACTATTGAAATTTTTTCATTGACTCATTTAATACCTCGAATCGTTATAAACATGCCTGCAAAGTTTCAAAGCTTTACCTGCATTTTTTTATCAAGTTATGGAGCAATATTTGATGCTGGGCAGCAACAACCACGCCCACATTTCCAATCATCTTCTTGAAAAAAAACTGATAAAAAATAAATTAATTAATTTTCAGCCGCGCATAAATGAGTCTGACATTATATATGCTGTAACGAATCATTTAAAGAAAGAATTGTGCAATGCATGCAAACATTCTTGTTTGCGAATTGTTTTTTGAAGAGCAAATGGATTTGGTTAAGATTTAAAAGTTTTGCGTGCTTTTTATGATATTATTATGAATGAAATTAAAACTTCGAATCGAATTCTCGCAAAGCACAAATATTAAATCTCATTTTGATAACTCAGATAATTAAAAAACTAATTCCTAGGAATAGAAAAACTCTCCCATTTTTATATATTTGTTTTTGGTGAAATATATATATTACATGTGTTTGAAATTCAACACTTTTATTATTAAAATACTTTAAGATATTTTTTTAAACAAATGCACATATGCAGTTCTTCGATTTTGATACATTTTACCTATAAACTGCTATTTGATTTTGCTTTCATTCATGTACAATATTTACAAGCGAAACTTTTTAAAATCATGGTAATAAAAGATAAAGGCATAAACATTTTTGTACATGTTATGCATTAGCTCTAAGCATGGAATTAGCTCCGAAGTATGTGTATTGATTTTTTTTAATAATTATTAAGATAAAGTTTTGTGAAATATTGATCTTTCATTCGCTATGTTCTATTCTATGTATTCATCAAGGCAGTATACTGTTTAATTGTTCTATATTTGTGGAATTTCTTATGGTAAGCAGTTTTAAATAAGCTAATTAACATTTCATAAAAGTTTGAGAATATTTGATGAATATTATATCTTGCTATTCATGGCAATGAAATCTTCAAACTCATTTTTCTCCGTAATGAATTTTTGTACATAGACAGTTATCCAAAACCTTAAGGCGTTTTTGAAAATTGAAGTATGGATTTGAAATTTTTATACATGTTTTAAAATGTATGTTTTGTAAAACTGTGCATATAATTAGCTCTAACATGTTTAGTAAAATTTCAAAATCAAATTTAATGTTTTTTTCAGAATATTTGGAAGTTTAACTATAAAAAAATTAATAAAAAATTAAAGAGCAGCAGCAGAAAAAAAATCCATACACAGTTTTATGTAGTATATTATAAGGTACTAGGAAAAAATTGAAAGAAGATAGACATAGTTAAAAAAAAGCCTTAGGAATTTAAAAAATGATTTAAAAAGTTCAAAACATTTAAATTTTACAAACATTTTGTAACAAATTGAAAGCATTTTCTTCAAAATTATTGTTAAATATTAACTTTTATAAAATGCAAATAAAACTCTATCAAATATCAAAAATAAAAAAATATATATTATTATAAGTTGTAATGAAAAGTTTGGTGGATGTACTTTTAAGGTTTAAGAGGACGCGAAAATTGAAAAAAGAAACTCTGAGTTGTTTAATTTTAGCTTGTCTTAAAGGTATATTTGTTTGTTGAACTCAATTAATGTAGATTTTCACAGAATGATCATTTATAAATTATTGTTCTCAATTGCTACAACTCCTCTACGAAACCCATTGAATTGATGGAATTCCTTAAGCACACCATATTGCTTTCTCATTAATAAAATAATTCTACAAGAAATGTGCAATCTGCTTAATCTGATCTCAAAATAACTGACGTCAGTGTTTAGTAGTAAGGGATCCACAACTTCATATAGATAAATAATTTAGGTTTTATGAATGGAAGCATAAGAACTACTTGTAATTTTTATTGATATTATTTAACATGTTTCAAATCTAGATAGGAATTATTATTAGTTATGTTAGTCAGAATTCAAAAAATTACAAGAATTATGGTAAATCAAATTATCAGTTTAATGAGTACATTAAATGTGACTTAGATTCAATGATTAGTTTAAAATAAAATAAAATACCCCACACATACGCACACACACATGCACAAACAGAAGTCCGGTTTGTCTCAGGCTCTGACCACTTTCATTCGGGAAGGACACGCCAACAACAATATAATCCATTAAAAAAATTGAAGCATTTATTCACTTTTGTAAAAGATTATGAGAATAATCTTTTTATTCAAAGAAATGTCGTAAATAATCATTAATTTTAGTCTCCTCATAATTTTCCTTTCATAAGTTTACAATGAATTTCTTGAAAAATATGTCTCAAATAATAAACTACGACTTGATGTAGTATTTGAAATTTAAAGATGCCATTGCTAGAGAGTTTATTGCGTTATTTAATCCATCTCTGTAAAATCAATGCATATCTTCATGCTAAGTTGTAACTAAATGGCTCTTTGAATGTTATTTTTATTGTTCTCTCAATAATTTTTAATATTATTTTAAATTTTATGTTTCCTTTTCCTTGGACATCAAAGGTTTTTTGTTAATTTACAGGGCAAGAAATAAATCAAGCTTAAACGAATTTGAAAGAAGAAAAAAAACACTTTTTCCTTGAAATGTTTTTGATTTTTTTCAATAAATATTGCTAAGCAATTAAAATTTCAATAAAGAAGTTTTATTTTATTGTTTATATTATTTTTGCTTCATTCTAAGCAGAATGTTTATATCTCCGTAGAAAATGTGAATCGAAATTCAACTTGGAATGTATAAGACATTTAATAGCATTACCGTAAAGTTATTAAAGTATTTTACGCATTCATCAAGTAACTTAATTAGATCACGTATTTTAATCTTAGGCTTTTCTGTTTCATTTAATTTTTAAATGTAATCAGTGTTCTGGATTTTACTTTCGGAATCTAGTGTAAAATTAAACGAATTTTACTAAAATCTTACTATACTTGATTACAGATTAAAACTATAAGCCAATAAAAAATTCTCTAATTCATTTTTTATTTTATTTTTAACCCATCAATCATCAAGTCTTAGCTTGAAAACAAGTAACGACAGCATGTCACTGTTTAAGAGATAACAAAACATAAATTATTATTAGGAGAATTTATAAAGGTTTATTAAAAAAACATACAATTTAAGATCCTATAAGTATACGTATGTCATTATTATGAACGCTAAGAAACAATTCATAACTATCAGAATTTCTAAATGGAATTTTAGTTTAACTATTTTCTCATGTAGTATATTTTCTAATATAAGTTTTTTCTCTTTCTAATATCTAGACTTTTACTTGTACTTCCAATTTCTAATAAATAAACCATATAAAATCATTCAGAATGCATACAACGGATTTTTTAAAAAAAATGTACATGTTTAGAAAGTGCACTGAAAAGCAAATATGCTGGTTGAAACAAAATTAGTTAAGTAGAATATATATATATATATATATATATATATATATATATAATATATATATAAATCCCTTTTCTAAATAATATAAAATCTAAAAAGATTATTACAATCTATTGTTGATTGACACGTATTATTAAGGTGAAATATTTTTAATTAAGATTCTGAAACAATTATAGTAAGACATACAAATGATCCATGATACATATTTACTAATATTCATGAAAAAATCAACAGCTACAATTTAGAGGGGAAGTAGAAATTTTCTGAAGAAGCATAGATAAAACCGTTTTACCTCCTTAACAAACTTGAAAAGAAAGTCTTAGTCTAAACATTTTAGAAATTTCTACTTATAAAACAATCAACATTATTTGCAAATCACATAAAGATGATCCTAAATAATACAAACAAATTTGTAATGCATGACATTCCCCGCATAATTTCTTTTACATACAAGCCTATTTGATATATGTATGCCGATCATGAATTCAGACGACTTTATACAGTCACAGAAGAATTATTTCCATATATTTAATAAATAAAGGTGTTAATCAAAATAATTGAAATAACTGAGAATAAAAGTCACATTTTAGAATGCGTATTGTAAACTTTAAATATAATAAAAGACAGCAGTTGTATTTTATAAACAAAAATGTGTATATTCTGGTTGTATATGGCAGCTTTATTGAAGTTCTGTAAGTCTTGGATATTTTTTAAAAGCATAAAACGTTGTGCATCTCAGATATTTTCAAAGAGGCCAAATTGTAGTAGACCGTCTAGCTGGAGCACGTCTGACCAAAACATCCCATTTTTAGGGGTTTCTAGAGATGCGGTGTCTAATCCCATAGCAGCATACTCCCATCGCGGTAAGACAAGCTTGGAAAAGTAAAATTGTGAATGGAAAGATAAGACAGATTCAAACGGATTTTCAAGCGGATTCAAATGTCTAAAAAGCAAGCAACAGCAGCAAAAATGACCACAAATCTCAATCAGAATCTGTATTATGCAGTATCAATGATTATAGTTAGAACGCACCTTCATAGGCCGAAAATTTGCGGCACAGCAGTAATTCGATAGCATTTTGTAACTTATTCTAGTTCTAAATGTCGTCTACAGTGGTGTCACAATTTTAAAACCTGATTTGTTTGTAAGTGGAAGAAAGTAATACGGTCGACGAATCGTCTTTTACACTTTTTCCTACAACAGGACGAGAGCACGTTATGACTCTACCTGCACAAGCATATGATTGGGTTTGATTCCTTCCAACTGTCAAGCTTGGAGGTGAATCTGTCCTGATATGTGCCACCTCATTGTGATTTTCTTCTATACCATTCGTAATTCTGAAAGGAAGGTTCACTTGGGAAAATACAGAAAAGTTTTAGCAGACCAGATCCATCATGTGATGCAATCTTTGTTTCCTACCGGAGTAGTAATTTTCCAGAATGTTAATGCACATATCAATGCAGCGAGGCTCATCTAATCATGGTTTGCTGAACACGAGAATGAAATTAAACATATACTTCGGCAAGTTCAATCACTTTATACACACGCACAATATAATTAAACCTTCATTGGCTATTTTAGAGCCTTTAACACTGAATTTATATTTTCCCCCGGTATCTCTCCCAGAACTTTCATAATATCTCCATGAAGAATGGTACAATATTTTTATAAAGAGTGCCGGCAGCACACCATACTAATAAAAGCTTCATTCTAAATCTAAATTGTTTCCATTCTTTTGAAGCAAACCCGTGTTTTCCTTTTGAAAAATCTTGAAAATATTTGTAAG
>BMAO01023174.1:0-15816 GCA_019973975.1 Trichonephila clavata | reverse complement strand
AAATCTGAATGTTTGTCATGCAATCGGAAGGGTAGTCAAGATCCACTTCCAAGATGTAACCTACATCTGAGTCATCTGATAATTGAAAAATATCCTGTTCAGTTAAGTTGCCATCACTCCAAACAAATCTTTTAAGGGTAGATATTTACTCATCGCTAACCGTACAATTATTTGCGTCAAGGTACATTAAATATTTTATCTCATCATCTGGATTAAAGTTAGGCATATGTTTTTTGTTAGCTATAGCATAACGATTGCAGCACTGACTTATACTCTCTTACACCCTTTTCTATAAAAAGAAGCATGTCGTAATCAGTGAACAGTTCGATAGCTACTTTAGGTTGTAATAACATAGCATCCATGATAAAGCTGGGGTGGTAAAATACCAACAGGGGTCAAGTTTATAAGTTTGCATGCATATTTTCCGAAAGTTTTCAAAGAGATCTGTTAACAATAGACATCTGTTTTTACATATAGATCACAGTATTCACCAAGATTATTTAAATGAAATTCATTAAATACTTTACATGCATGATTATAATCCTCTACACTTATAGGCTCCTCATTTAGTTTATTGTAAAATTTGCTAATAGGTGGTAAACAAGAATCTTTACACTTTTCAAAACTATCAAAATAATCATACGGAAAACTCCATTTCTTAAAAGTAAATCTATTTTTTCTGAATCAAAATAATGTTTCATATATTTAAATTCATCTTTTTTAGTGTTTTTATATCAAATTTTCCAAACAAGAAGACATGAATTTGAAAGAATCTAAAAACCTTAACTGAAAATCATTTGAAATATTTTTAATGAAGGGAAATATATTTTCCTTCGGTGTTCGGAATTAAATTAATTTGCTTTTTATCATATCCTAACTTCTTAATAAAAATATGGGCGTCATACCCAGAAAGATTATGGAAGAAAACAGGCAAAAATTTGGGGGTTTTCATTGCTAAATTACAACTATTACAACAAGGACCATTACATTTTTGAGTAACATGGTTATGATCCCTAACCTTGATATTGTTTTCGTGAAGGTTTGATCACAAACATAACAATTTTTAGTATTATCATACAATTGCTTTTCTGATTCGGTAAGAGGTAATAACGGTTTTGCGTTTTTATAAACATTTTCAATTTCTATTACATCTTTTTCTAGCTTTTCATAAAAAATTTGGGGCACCTCTGTGTACAACTTGGTCTTTGTAATGCCCCTTGACAACTGATAAAATAACAAAAACCTATCGAGACATGTTTTTCATAAATATGTGTAAAGGAAAAGTTTGGATCAGGACAACAAGTATCAGTAATATTTAAGAAAAACATGTCCCAATAGGTTTTTGTTATTTTATCAGTTGTCAAGGGGTGCATTACAAAGACCCAGTAGTATATAGAGGTGCCCAAAAATTGTGGTGTGGTTTTTTCCAAATCTTGTGGTTTTTCCAAAAAACGATCAGTTATGTCTCGTAAAAAACAGCGATCAGCTTTTGATCAAGTATTCGAGTTCGACAGAGGAAGGATAGTGGCCTACCAAGATTGTAGATTATCTTTCAGGGAAATCGGTAGTCGTGTTGGACGAAACCAAACAACTGTAATGGGGATATGTGACCGTTGGATGCAGGAGGGTACGACGGACAGACGTGGTCGATCGCATCCACCTCAGTGCACCACTTCATGTGAGGACAGGCAAATTGTGTGCATGGCAGTGACGGTACGCTCAGTCACATCACGAACCATAGCACATCACATTGAGTCTGTAACGCAACATCCAGTGTTTGCGCGTATTATTCGACGCCGTTTACAGCAGAGTGGTCTGTCCGCAAGACGTCCATTGCTTGGTCTACCCTTGACTCAGAGCCACAGACGTCTCCGCCGCCAATGGTGTGATGAAAGAAGGATGTGGGCGGCAGAATGGAATGAAATTGTCTTTACTGACGAGTCACGCATCTGTCTGCAACACCACGATGGTCGGATTCGAGTCTGGAGACACCGTGGAGAGAGGATGCTGAACAGCTGAGTTTTGCACCGCCACACTGGTCCTGCACCAGGTATTACGGTATAGGGGCAGTATATTGGATATCACTCTCGCACTCCACTCCTCTAGTACGCATTGCCGGTACTTTAAACAGCCAGAGCTACATCTCCGAGGTGCCGGAGCCAGTTGTCCTTCCTTACCTTCAGGGCTTGGCCACAGCCATACTTCAACAAGATAATGCGCGACCACACGTGGCATGGATTGTCCAAAGGTTCTTCGTCAATCACTAGATTGAAGACTTCCCTGACCGCCTCCTTCTCCGGATCTTTCGCTGATAGAAAACATGTGGTCCATGGTTGCTCAACAACTGACCCATATTACACCCCAGTTGCCACACCAGATCAACTTTAGCAACGTGTGGAAGCTGCTAGGTCTGCTGTACCCCAAGAACACATCCAAAGTCTCTTTGAATCATTGCCTAGGCGTGTGGCAGCGGTGATCTCCAACAATGGCGGCTACTCTGGCTACTGATTCTGGCAGGAACCACACTTCACAGAAGTCTATAAAATTTAATCATTTGATACTTGGTCAACATGTTATCTACAAAATAAATTTTGTTGTGCTATCTCTTGTCTTTCTTGGTGTTGCATTTACGGTGGCTACAGTGTATTTTATTACTTCTCTTGATTGTATGATACAACTGTATATTCACAGTCAAATTAAATGCACCCGTTAGGGAGACACGAAAACAAAAACGTATACTATTTTTCTAGGTTGGTGATCTCTCAACATATTGTGGAGACAATTTAAAAAATTTCTAGTAAATACCAAAAATCCGGTATTAAAAACTTGTTAATACCGGTATTACAAAATTGTACAAATGGCTCAAAATACCGGTATTGCAATCCCTGCTTACGATACACATTTGTATTCATGAGAATAATTGTGTGCATGCACATTTCCCAGTGTAGGAGATGTCATACTACTGCAAGGTTTTTGTTTTACTACGACGTAGATCCTGCAGACTTGTGTGTGATTTTGCATACACCTTATCTTTTATATAACGCCACAGGAAGAAATCCAATCGAGTGAGGTCCAGAAATCGTGGAAGCCATTCAGCCCACACCGGTCGCAGTAAACAATTCTGCCAAATACCACACTACATGTTAAAGGATAAACGTATTGTGTGTCTGGTCTGTGTGAATAGTCCCCGCGAGTGATTTTGCCAGTAGTTGGCATTTTGTGTCTGTTTAGTAATCTAGTACATTGAGACAGTACCTCCCCGGCTAAGCAATGTTCGACAAAAATCTGAAAAAAAACCTTAAGCACACAAGCGACAATTTATATCCGTGCGAACCGAATGTTGTTTCTTACTAAATAATTGGCGCTCTAAAACTTTCTAACTGGAAATTTTGCTCTATCTTTTTTCGTATTCGTTTTCGATTTTCAATATCTATTATCCAAATTTAAGCACTAGGAGTACTGCCGCCTTTTACATTAGGTGGGTATATAGTCCCTTAGTGCTATATCTTGAACTATTTGGATATTCTAGCTCTCTTCATTTGCAAGTATTTTCAGGTTAAGTGTGTGTGGGGGGGGGGGGGAGAGATAATACCTTGCAGAGTTTTGAAGTTTCATATTTAAACGAACTTTTTCGATTCCTCAAAAATCAGTACATTCTTCACATTACAAATTTCTTACAATTTGTGCAGTAAAGTACAAAGTTTAAAAAAACAGAAAAGCTTTTGCAATGGAATTATTGTACTTTTTTTAAATAGCATAATGTATGAATACAAAAATAATAATAAAGAAATAGTTTTTTTCCTGTTACACAAGATAAATTTTGAAAGATTTAAGGTGGATCCTGCATTTTTGATATAAAATTAAAGCTATAAAGAATGCCTGTATTCCGTAAAACTCCAAAAAATTATCTCATGTTTAAGTATTTTTAAAAATTAAAAAAAAATAATAATAACAATTTAAAATATAATTTTTTTTTCCTATTCATCCTACTACAAAAAAAAATTCAACTGATCCCACCTTAAAAATTGAAGCATACAGAATACAGATCACCAAATACATTATACATATAAAATACCATAACTCTTTGGGAACTTGGGAAATTTACAGAAAATCGGTTCAAGATTAAATTTGAATTTTTTGCATTAAAATAAATTCTTTTAGGCTTAAAATGAATCCATTTCAAATATTGACACTTCTTTTTCATGAAGTGTTCATGCATATTTTTTCCCCTCATTCTCAGTGTCTTACGAGCCTGTTTTGTGAGAGATATAGACAATATCCGCTCCCTTTATTCACGCCTGAAAATGAGAAGTAACAGAAAAATACTTTATTTTAAAACCTGGACGTTTCATAATATCTAGGCCAGGGGTGTCCAACCTTTTTGGGAAGCGTGCCACAATCTGATAAAAAAAAAATTACACTTCCAAATTTTCTACCAAACTAAAAAATATACAAAAGTGAAAAAATGTTACTTAGGTTATTTATACCAAAAACATATTTTAAATGCAAAGTCTATATAGTGAAAATGTAAAAAAAAAAAAAAAAAAATGGTACACACAAAAAATAAAACAAAATTATTAACTTATATTTTATTGTTGATAAATTTTTACAGGATCAATTAGTTAGCTTAGGTACAAAATAAAAATAAGCAACTTGAAACATTTAATTTTAAATGATTACTAGCTTTTACCCGCGGCTCCGCACGCGTTGATGTTTTTAAATAACTGTTAAAGTCGTAATCATTATCATTAAAAAGTAAGTAATATAATATGGTAATTTTTTTTATTGCTTGACTGGAACCAATAAAATTTAAAAATTCTAAAATTGAGCTTAGTTTAAAAAAACTGAAAATGTTATTTATTATAATAATTAACAACAAAAATTCAATAACTTAAGCTGAATCGAAAGTATCTACGTTTAATATATAATTTCTCTTTAAAAGAGCTCAAAACAGAGCTGTGTACCATATATTATATGTCCTTCCGTCAGTTGCAAATATGTGAAGATTTGGGTATTGGACACACCGATCAGGCTACATATAGTTGGCCATGGAAAAACATTGCTTTTCCAAATGCACCCCTGCTACCTGAAATGTTAACTTTGTTAATAGAAACATTAAAACTGGGAGATTGAAATCGTTTGAGTTGAAACGGTAGGTCAATGGAGATACTTGGAATTCGAGGTATGATAACACTATCCCTTTTCATGACATATGTTAAAATATTGGCATCAAGTATGTTCTGCATCAGTTTTGTGACCCAAAGCCTCGTTCCTTTTCATAGTCGAGGAGCATCGAAATTTTGCATAACTGGTACTTTTAGTTTTAATTGAAGTTTATGTGAGGGTACACCCGAAAGTTCAAGTGAATTTTAGAACTTCGTGGGATATGAAGTACTTTGTTCTTTATCCATGATTGTATTCATTGGTAAATATTTCTTCATTTCCCCCTCCCCCACACGTCGTTTAAATTTTCAATGTTGATTTTATGGACAATGTCATTGTTAGGCGCCAATATTGATCTTGCGCGCAACCACTGACCCCAATTTAAATTTTGTTGCAAGCCCGGGTAAATTTGAGCAATAAGATTTACATCATTTTCTTCTACATTACAAAATTCTTTGGAAGTAAAATATAACCTCCAGCATTTGCGTCCAAACATCCATAACCGATTTTCATTTGCGTCTTTGCATAATGTTCCAAATCTACGTCATTATGAAGATGCACTCTCATATTCGTTTTCAGACCTAATTTTTCAAATTTTGCCCAGAAGCTTGATGATTTAATAGAGACTGATTTCATCTGCGACAGGATTACAGGGGGAGTTTTTGAAAATTCACCAGCCAATATATAATAAATTACCATTCCTCCTATAATATCTGTACTATCTCGTAAATCCTGAAGAGTCCGATTTAACGCTTCTGTAACTTTCTTGTGAGACATTGTACTTTCATCCCACACTAAAAGCTTGCATTATGGAAGCATCCTGCTTGAGAACTATTTTTTCTGAAATTTCAGATGAGTGAATCTTCAAATGCAAGATAAAGCGATAATTTTAAAACGGAATGTGCAGTACGACCGTTGGTCAGTAAAGTCGCGGCTATACCCGAAGAAGCCATAGCAACTGCTATGTTCTGGGTTTTTCTGATGGTCATTAATAATAAGTTAAGCAAAAACGTTTTCCAGTTCATCTAGGGGCGTCGAGAAAAAAGAGTGCACCACTGCCGGATTCTATTTTGTGTAACACTTGTTGGAAAACGAGACTTTGTTCTGGAGTTAATTGAGGGATAAATTCTGTTACTTGATGTTGCAATGCTATAAAATCGTAGTTTAATTCTCAAGCAATTTCATTATCGAAACCATTTCCGTCGACACATCTAGGAATAATCATTCCAAAATCCTGTAGCTTCTTCCCAACCATTTTGAAAACCTTTATTGCGTTTCGTTGTAGATGTGTTGATTGAAAGGCATATTTGCTTGTATTTGCTGCAAAATATCTTCCGCCATGTAGTCTTTGTACTTTTTCCAAAAGGTTTGAGGATTAGAAAGACCGAAGATGAAATAAATATTGCGTGAAGCTCCCTAATTTTATTCGGCGAGTGACATTGTATGGCTTCCTCCATAGTATTATCTAGTATATCTTCAAAGTAATTCTTCCACGTAAAATATCTAGGTTCAGCATAAGTGAAAAATTTTGTGCAAAATATGAATATTGTATAATTAGATTTTTAAAAAATTCAAAGTGATAAACATTCGAAAAATCAAAACTTTTTATGAAACTGTTAATTAATATTACCATAAAATTTTCAATATCACGCGCGCAATTCGCTAAAAACTTTATTTCGTTTCCCTCTTTAAAATGTGGTAGGAAATTTGCATTAAAATATCTGGGATTGTCGGAATAGAGAACTTCTTAGCCAATTTGGCGATATTTTTCAAAGTTTGAGTTTGACATTTAACAAGTGTAACGTAATAAACGTTATACGTTTAGTAAAAAACCATTTAAAAAATTGCTTTTTGTAAAGATGTTAAATTACTCTGTGTTTCAATTCACTTTGTTATAAATGTGAGAAATTTCCAATATTAAAAATTTCCATTATTGACCAAATGCATAATTTTGCGCCAACTTGGTGGGGAGTAAGCAAAAATCCCACGGTTTTACCCGCATAGTTTCCGTTCCCGTAGGAATATGGAGATAAAATGTACCTTATAATGTAGCTTTCCACTAGTGAAAGAATTTTTAAAATCGCACCAGCCGTTTCCGAGATTAGCCGGAACAAACAGACAGACAAAAATTTTAAAAATTGATTTTTGATATAAGTACCGTATATACCTTTAAATACATTTAGTAAAAAGCTGCTAATTTGAAATTACAGACACTTCAATTTTATTTATTTATATAGATATAGATTAAGCAGTCAGTTCTTTCTTATATAATGTGGCTTTTGAATTTAGTTTTTTTTTACTAAATCATCCATATTTGGAATAGTTCTTGAAGATGCTAACAAAATTAGGTGTTTTAGGTGCATATCAGTTAATTTTGAGTGATATTTTGATTTAATTACGTCATAACAGAAAACATTTCTTCACAAGCATGTGTTGATACAAACCTACAACAATATCCGACCGCCAAATCACGTAAATTTGGAAAATTGCTTGGCGGCGCAAATTTCCAAAATTCGATGTAATTCGGATCATTTGCGGTTAAAATAATTTCCTTATATTTGCTTTTCAGAATAATATATTGTACTGTAGGTCAATAATTTCAATTTGTACCTGAGGTGTGAAATAATTATTGTCTTGAAGAGAAATCGAAAATGGATTTGTGAAAAGTACAGTTTTTTTTTTATCACCTTTGAAATCCTCAAACTTGGCATTGAAAGAATCCTGCAAAATTGATATTAAATTTTTAAAATCTATCATATTTTCGAACATTACTAACTTTGTTAGATAATTCCTGCATGAATGGGAAATGAGTTATATATATAATTTTTTTCCCTTTACACAAAATCCAGACAAAAAAGAGCAAAAGTTTGTTAACAAAAGAAGAGATATATGACCAAATAGGAGAGGAAAAATACAATTTTTCTCTGTAATCTTAAATTTAAATTGTTTAAATTTTCCATTATATCAGTAAGAAAAGCTAAATCCCACAACCAATGTTCACTCTAGATGAGCGAGCATTCACTGGGCAGTTCATCGTTTTCTTCCAGATATTCTAAAACACATTTCTTCTAACTCCTAAATCTCGCAATTGAACTTCCTTTGGAAAGACAGCGCACACTACAATGAAGGAGTAACTCGCCATTTTCTTCTGTTTCTTCGGGGAAAAGCGTACGAAATCTTCGTCGATTTAGACGAGTTCGCATTTTGTTGAAACAGCGCACCACGGGGTCAACAACGAAAGACAAGTTTAAGTCATTGACACAAAGAACTTCTTCATGAATTATACAATGATACTGAAAACTTTTCTTCCTAAATCAAAGATCCCTTATTAAATAATTTTCAAACAATGCAACAAAACCTTTTATACTGCCAGCCATGGAAGGTGCTCCAAGTGTGCAGTGTCTAATTTGTCCATTCTACTTTGTTAACTTCAATTACATTTTTAAGTTCCTTAAAACTGTCTTCACCTTAAGAAGTTCTTCCACATATCAAAATTATTGTTCGTGCAACGCACAAAGATGCTTAACTACGTAATGGCTGTGATATCACAGCTTTCATCCAAAGTTAATGAAAAGTATTTGCAATTTTGAAGTCCAGAGACAATTTGCGTTCCAACATCCTGGCCCATGTTATCTGTACGACGCATGACGGTATTTCAAGACAAAGCTATTTTATCAACCATGTTTTTGACATTTACATCACCGACATTTTGAGCGAAAATTAAAAGGCTACTTTTTATTATCTCCTCTCCGTCTGAATAGGGTTTTTTCTTGTGGGTTAACAACAAAGAAAGTTCATAAGAAGCCTTCACCATAGTTTCCATTTCGTCTTTTCTCATCTGGAACACAGATTGTTGGCCGGCTAAAGATTAAAAAATTTTTTTTTTTTTATTGATAAATTCCGTTCGCTAATTTGATTTGACAGGATATTTGCTGTTGAAATCACTATGCAGTTGTTTGAAATGACGGTCCAAGTTAAATTTTTTTGGAACTGCTATACAAATTCCGCATATCAAACAACCAGGCTTGGAAGCATTTTGATGTGTAAACAAGTGTTGTTCTTCTCAGACAATTTTAAAATCACGTGCTGCAATATCCTCTTCATAGTTTCTTTTCGATGTCGAAGGTTTATTCATAAACATAATTAAAAATAAAAAATTTAAGCGACTACACTCAACGCTAAAATCTAAAAAACAATTTTAGAAAAGGAAAAAGGCTTAACGTCTTGCTAAACAGAGTTTAAAATCAACTGAATCTGACAGCTAGAGACAATTTGCCGATGTTACGCTACAAATTTTCTAGGCTCCGAATCCAGCGTTCTAATTAGTCATAGATGCAAGTTCTTACTCTCTCTGCTTTATAAAGCGGCTACTTTATGCAGATAAAATTACTTCTACAGTATCAACAACTTTCCTAATATATTTCAGAACTACTTCACATTACAGAAATCGTAAACAGCCAACACCTTCAAAACCTTTTTATCTGACATCACGCTGACAGCCAATAGCTATAAACACAAACTTCAGCACTGCAAGCGGAAGCTGAAATTCGAGTGGAAATTCGAATTGCTAAAAAGCAACCACCCCCGAGAGAGAGAGTGACTTTTTAGGCAGATTCGACCGTCCGAGAGAGAGAATTTATTTTTTTTAGTCTCACGTAACTCAACATTTTTCTCGGAACGTTACAATGCTGCGGAATTGAAAGTTTTGGAGCCTGATCCCATTTTTGGCGCTATTCTGAAGAAAAGAAAAAAAAATCTTACTTAGCGCCCTTAAAATATCACCCTGACAATTTCTGTTTCTAACATATTTTCTTCATGATAATTCTCCATTCTAATTCAATTAATTCAGTACTATTTTCATAACATTTAAATAATTTTTCAATAAGTCTTCGTGTGCCACAATGTGGCCCACGTGTCGCGGGTAGACCACCCTTGATCTAGGCAATTAGCTATTCCATCATCAAATATCACTGTTGCTCCATTTTAGACCAATATCAATTGTTGTTTTGGAAGATCATGATATTTTTGGTCAATAATTCTAAGCTGTAAAATTGAGATTTTTTTAGTTTGAGAATCTTTCTACCAAAAATATTTTTTTAAATAATTTGAGTAAAGATAGTTCTCTTGTAACTAAAGATTAAACTACATTCCTAATAAGTTAAGCATAATAATGCTATATTCATAGATTTGTGTGATTTTGCACTTTAGTAAATAAATTATGAAATAGCAGCACATAGGAAGATTCAGAGCATCGCTTCATTATTTAATGAACGATAATAACGTTATACAGCCCTTCATATAAAATATCAAGTGTATTCCAAATTCGAATTAGTGAATGTGGGTTTTCTTGGCGCAAGAGTTTTGGCTATACTGCGCCAACATTTAATTAAAAGTGTAAAAAATATTTGCATTTATGTTTTTATATAAGTAGGTAAGAAAAGCCGATTCTGCGGTAAAGGCGCAGGCGCAGAGTTGAGTTGTTTCCCTCCTGCTATGGTTTTGGTTTTCGAGTTGATAGGGGAGTTGAGTTGTTTTCACCTGCTGTTGAGTTGTTTCCCTCCTGCTGCTAAGTTGAGTTGTTTTTTAAATGTGTAAAAAAAGTTTATTGAAATGTTTAAAGTGCTCATGGCGCCACCTATTGGTTAAACTATATACTAAGTGGATGATGCGTGGAGTTGAGTTGTTTCCCTCCTGCTATGGTTTTGGTTTTCGAGTTGATAGGGGGAGTTGAGTTGTTTTCACCTGCTGTTGAGTTGTTTTCCTCCTGCTGCTAAGTTGAGTTGTTTTTTAAATGTGTAAAAAAATTGTATAGGAATGTTTAAAGTGCTCATGGCACCTTCTATTGGTTAAACTATACACTAATTATTAGATTTTAAAATGATTGAAAAAATAACGCTCAAATAAAAAAAATAATAAATCCAGATTCAAACTCACAGCCCCAGAACAAAATGTCTCCATAGGACAATAGTTTTTCAGTTACGCTAACCATTGTCCTATGAAGGCATGCAGACCTGAAGAAAACTTAGGTTTATAATCTCATGAACTTAATTTTGCAGGCGAAGCAGATGGCGACATTTTCTTAATTAAAATGAAATAAAAAAAATATTTCATTTATATTATTTTAATAATTTGTAAATTTTAATTCGGTATAATGATTACACATACACAGTAAAAATGTGACGTAGAATACTCGTAATCAGCGTGTGAACGGCTTACGATTGAACTTGTCTTAGCTTGTCTGATCTTGATTCTACAAGACGGCGACTGAATTCTACGTCAGAAATTATCTCAATGCTTAGAGCGGATGGATACATTGTTGGCTTTAAAAAAGTTTATTTTTATAAATCTGAAGCAAAAAGAATAATTTTTTTTTTATAAATATGGTTATATTGTTAATTTTATTCATACTGCTTTCTAGTTTAATTTATGTTGAAATAGTTTCATTTTAAAAGATAAATATCAGTATACATCTTTCAAACAAATTATCTTAGTATGTTAAGCATAAGTGATATTTTAAATATATTTTGTATAAAAGAAAGGAAAAATTTATGTTTATGTGTTTAAAGCAAACTCTTTGCCTTTTCCAAAGAGTATAAATTGTATAACTATTCATTGCAATAACCATTTAGTTAAAATATTTTTTAATTGAATAGAAATAAAAAAAAATATTTATTATACATTGCTTTAATAACAAATTGTAAATTTTAATTCGGTATAATGATTACACATACACAGCAAAGATACAAAGTAAATTGTTTATTCAGAAATCAACATCTTGTATTGCGTTTTACATTACAATTGTATATATATATATATATATATATATATATATATATACATTACAGGAGAACAACAAATTATAAAATTGATTTCAGTATAAGGATTACACAAAAAGATACAAAGTAAGTTGTTTATTTACAAAAGCAGCATTCCATTTCACATTACAATCTTTTATTTACATTACAAAAATCACATTATTGTGTCATCATTGGATTTTATGTCTTACTGCTCATCGAATAGGTCTAAATTCATCAATGACCAATGTCCATGGGCAAGCGTAGTAATGCCATCATCATTAATAAACCTTTTGTCATCTTTATAGGACAGAGCAAGTTTGTTTTGCTTTATGGAGTGTATTGAATGAAATTTGGATCTAATTAAGTTCATGTCAACATATTTTAATTTTTGATTAAAAGACAGGCTTTGTAGTCCTCAAATGTTATTTTATTTTTTATAGTTTGTTTTTTAATTCCTTTTAACCGCTTTTCAATCTTATGGTTTGTTTTGTAGGCATACATTTTCGATTTTAATCCTACATATTCTGTCATAATATTTCCCTTGTTTTCATCCTTCATTTCCCCGATGACTTTTTTGTTCACTAGAGGTAAATTGTAAATGTTGTTTTTATCATAATCTGAAGTATCATATAAGTTAATATCATTTTCATGTCACTGTAAAAATCATCAGTTTTTATTTCATAGATAAAGGAATCGGTGTCTGTATACATGAGCCTTACTTTCGAGTCGTAACGGTGCTTCATGTACTCATAGTGAAAAGAATACATTAGAACTTTTGATAAGTCTAAAATTACCATTCCTACCTGTATTGGTTTCAAAATATTGATTTGGGTTTTTTTTAGATGGACGGCCATTAAGTTTTCAGAAAATATTGTGCGTCGATTAAAATTTGATTTCGCTATTAACTTTCGAGCCTGCTCTTCTGTTGAGCATAAACGTATATCTACTCTTCTTCTTACATTTTCCATCGTTTTCCCGAATATGCTGTTATTCATTAGTTTGTAATAATCCTTCTGAAAGTCATTTACAGCTTTAGTTCTTAATTTAGTATTATAATCTATGTAATTTTTAAGCCAAGGAGATTGAAAAAATTTTAAAACTCGATGAGTTTTTTTCAAGACTAACCCTAATTTTAAATATAGCTTTAAATTAGAATAATGGAGAACATATTTTGTTTGGATTCCAAAGTAGTTAAAAGTCTAGGTTCTTTACAATTAGGTGGGGCTTATTTTCAGGGCAAGGGGAAAGTCTGAATGTTTGTCATGCAAATCGGAGGGATATTCAAGATCTACTTCCAAGATGTAACCTACATCGGATTCATCTGATAAATTTAAAATATCCTGTTCGGTTAAATTGTTATCACTCCAAACAAAATCTTTTAAGGGTAGATATTTACTCATTGCATAACCGTACAAATTATTTGCGTCAAGGTACATTAAATATTTTATCTCATCATCTGGGTTAAAATTAGACATATATTTGTTGTTAGCTATAGCATAACGATTGCAGCACTGACTTATACCTCCTCTTACACCCTTTTCTATAAAAAGAAGCATGTCGTAATCAGTGAACAGTTCGATAGCTACTTTAGTATGTAATAACATAGCATCCCATGATAAAGCTGGGGTGGTAAATACCAACAGGGGTCAAGTTTATAAGTTTGCATGCATATTTTCCGAAAGTTTTCAAAGAGATCTGTTAACAATAGGACATCTGTTTTTACATATAGATCACAGTATTCACCAAGATTATTTAAATGAAATTCATTAAATACTTTACATGCATGATTATAATCCTCTACACTTATAGGCTCCTCATTTAGTTTATTGTAAATTTGCTAATAGGTGGTAAACAAGAATCTTTACACTTTTCAAAACTATCAAATAATCATACGGAAAAACTCCTTTTCTTAAAAGTAAATCTATTTTTTCTGAATCAAAATAATGTTCATATATTTAAATTCATCTTTTTTTAGTGTTTTATATCAAATTTTCCAAACTAGAAGACATGAATTGAAAGAATCTAAAAACCTTAACTGAAAATCATTTGAAATATTTTTACTGAAGGAAATATATTTTCTTCGGTGTTCGGAATTAATTAATTTGTTTTTATCATATCCTAACTCCTTAATAAAAATATGGGCGTCATACCCAGAAAGATTATGGAAGAAAACAGGCAAAAATTTAGGGGTTTCATTGCTAAAATTACAACTATTACAACAAGGGCCATTAAATTTTGAGTCACATGGTTATGATCCCTAACCTTGATATTGTTTTCGCGAAAGGTTTGATCACAAACATAACAATTTTTAGCATTATCATACAATTGCTTTTCTGATTCAATAAGAGGTAATAATGGTTTTAGTTTTTTATAAATATTATCCATTTCTATTGCATCTTTTCTAACTTTTCAATAAAAATTTTTGGGGCATCAATACCTCTATATACTACTGTATCTTTATAATACCCCCCTTGATAACTGATAAAATAACAAAAACCTATCGGACATGTTTTCATAAATATTAGTAAATGAAAGTTTGGATTAGGACCACAAGTTCAGTTTTCCTAGTTACACACTCGAATCCGCATATACAACAAAGGTATTTTTAAACAATGTTGAAATTTTTAAATTTTAAAAACTTACTTGTTTCTGACGGCATTACTACTCTTGCAGGACTTTTATGTATACACATCTCATTGTGCTGAAGAAGTTTGTATTCTGTTTGCAAAGCACTTAAACATCTTTTACATATAAATGTTTTATGTTGATGTTTTGAGAGTTGTTTGGAAACAAGTCGAGATAAGCTTTTAATGAAACAATAATGTCCAAACTCTCCATTTTTTACGTAAAGCAAATCTATATGTTTATCACACACTATATCACTGATGAGGAGAGGAAATATTTTTAAATCTTTTTCAAAAGAATAAATATTTATTCCTATATCGTTCATTTTTGAAATTTTTTCACCTCGTTAAGCGGTGTTGGAAAGGATATTCCATCAAAGTTCAACTTATTTATGTGGGGGACATAACTTGACGTTTTGTTGAGGTTGCTGGTGTTGGGGTAAAGAGCTGCGAGAATAGACCACATGAAGCACTGAGAGTCCTCATTATTGATGACATTGATGATTGCCTTAGTTTCAGCGATCTGCTTCGGCACCTCGATGAAGGATGATGAACCTCTGAATGGAGAATAACGGTTTGTGCGGACTTCGAGTCTTAAGATTTCGTCCAGTGTAAAGCCGAGTGTTTACCCTCGTAAATCCTCACTTTCTTTCACTATTTTCTCAGACATGTTGTTATAAAGGCTGGCGAGATTAGTTCCTTGTAATACTTCATTATTCGGCGTTTTAAATTCAACGTTTTTATCATTTTTCCGGCATCTGTCGCTTTCGAGTAAATGCAAAACCCATTTACTCACTTTCAAGGATTTGTAAGTTTTGAGTTCATTGTGAAAAATTAAGAGTGTCTCTTCTTTCTCAAGAGTAGAAACTCTTTTATCCCCAGTGAAACTATCGTTATTATGGAGATCAAATGTTTTTATAAGCTTTTTGAAAAGCACTCTCTCTTTCTTTTGGTGGTAAGGAGATTATTTCAGGAACACAGCAGCAAGATGTTCTGGGACAGCTGTAGAAATTTTCAGGAACGGCCGTAAAGGTTTCAGGAACTGCATCAGAATGTTCTGGGAAGTCGTAGAGTTTTCAGGAACAGCCGTAGAGTTTTCAGCAGATGTGGACAACTGTGTTTTCTTTTTCCTATTTGAAACAGACAAATCCACTCTCTTTCTTTTCCCGCTTCATTCTCCAACTTTCTTTCGCAGCTTTTATTTTTCAAATGATTCAATAAGTTGTCTTTAC